>VYZP01051584.1:0-53331 GCA_013400635.1 Hypocryptadius cinnamomeus | reverse complement strand
TTTAAAGCAGAATAACTGGTTCATGACTGGGCCCTGAATGTTTTCCCTTTTCTTAAATTGAACAGCAGGTCTGGGTGACTACTTATTGCCAGAGGAAGGGCAAAGAAAAGATGGATCCATTACTGAATGGGAAAAGACAGTTTTTCACAAATGGTGTGGGGCAAGCAGAATTTTGAATGCCTTTCTCATATCATACTTCAAGAAGAGGGTCAGCTGTGACCATGTGTCTTCCATAATTAATACCAACAAGAAAATCTAAAAAGGAAAGGAATGAAACCAGACAGTGTGCTGGGATCTTATGAATCTAATCCTAGGGCACTACAAGAACTAACAGATGAATATTTCTGTGTTCTTAATATTTACCTGAATTCACTCAGGATGGATGAAATTCCAGAAGATTTGGAAAGAGCTGATGTTGTGTCTTCACTTATAATACTAGAAAGGATTCAGAAATTAAGATCAGCTAGAATGATTGTCTTTCTGGGTCAGGGGAAGCCTTCAATGCCTAAAGTTAAAAGATGATTAACAGCAAAAATGGCTCTAGGAGTTAATCAGAAGCTTAAAACATTACTATGCCATTGTGCAAAAAAACTGTACTTGCACTAGGATTTACAAACATTTATCCACAATAATTGTAACATAATCCTTCCACTGCACTCAGTGATGGAGCACCATGTCCAGCTTTGAAAAATCCCATTTCAGAGGATGATGTGAGCTAACCTGAAAATTAAGGGTAGTTCGATCCATCACTTAATTAGCAGACAAGAATAACAACAGATAGAGATAGGAGCTGAATTTCAGCCTAGAAGGACACTACCAAAAGGAGTCCTAGAAGTCCATTCCCCAAAAAGAAAACATACACAAGCTTATCAAGTACATGCTAAATACATGAGCATTGCTATTTCTTTTAATTGTATTTCAGTGATGTTCTTTCCATTTTCAGACAAAAACCTCTCAACTGTAGAAAAACTCCTGTCTTGAAATCATACAAATAAACTAACACAGAACTCACTAGTAACTTTTTAACTTACTAGAATATCCACAACATTAAATAAATGGATAAATCTGAAAGTTATGCTTTCAATTCAAAACACCAGCTCTTGTTTTGATAAAAGGATACACTCAAAAATTATACATCCTGTATTAATAAGGTCAATTCTGGATAGAAAAAAACCCTGTTTCACAGAAACAGTCAGGCTTGAGGGGATTTTGACAGTAGGACTAATATTTCTGAGCCTTCTCATTCAAATTTTGCTAAATTAGTTCAGATTTGCATGGTACTGTTTGACACCTACTGAAATGTCTAATACTGAAATACTATGGTTCCAATTAAGTCATGTCATTTAGGTGACATTCTTACACTGTTCCAAATTTTGTATATACATGAAAAGGTACATCTCTGTATAAAATACATACCTACACCCTAAAGATGTGAAAGTGACATTGATATGTTGCTTTATGGAGCAAGAATCCAGAGAGAAACATTTAAATACCTACAGTCTGTGCCATCTCTTAATTCCCTTAATTTAATCTAAACTTCAAAACCTCTGACAGATTTCAGAAATATAGAATTTAAGGAGAAATGAACATTCAAAATTATTAAAATAATTACTTCATTTCCCCAAAATTGTAACCTCTCCAAAATTCCCTCATCTATATCGTTTAAGCTTTTTAAGAGTTGTGGAAAGAATTGGTGAAGTTTTTGCCCATTCCTCATGCCCTTATAGCAAAACAAACAGAAGATCCTGAGCTTCCCAAGGGGATGTATAGAGCTCTCCTCCTTTTCCTGCCATGTCCCAAAGGAAGAACTTTTAAAGTGGATATACTTTCTGCAATTGAAAAATAGTTCTGCAAGCAAGGCAACCACTGTAACTTGGTTTCCAAAGCAGCTTTTTCTTTTATTATTTTTTATTTGGGATTGACTACTGACTTGGTAAACTGAATTATACTTAGGCTGCAGTATACATTCTATTTCAAAACATTACCATCAGAATTCATGCAATCTCATCCATAATCTGAATTTTCCCTTCCAGTGAATAATGGGAGCTGTGAGCTCCAACCCAAGCTTGTCCCTTGGGTATGGCTTTTATGAGGTGTCACCCACACGTGAACTCTCTGATGTGCAAGGAGAGCTGAGCACACACTGCAGCTCTTCCCTGAACACAATATCAATCAGGTCTTCCTTCTCCACCCAGCCAGCAATTTTCCACAGTATTATAGAAAAATACAGGCATGTACTATTTGACAGGTAGAGAACAGTGTATCCCACACAGCCCAGTGTATGCAGTATATCATAGAAATGCAGTATTTTTGAGACCCTTACCTCTCCATCATAATTGCACAAATTCAGATAATGGGTAAAAAGGTTACCAATGAAAGAAAACCTGCCAGGTATTTTTGACATGACCAATTTTTGGAGGAAATCATGCTTAAAAAAATAGCTAAAGTCTACTTTATGCTGGGGTCTTAGTCATGATCTCACAGCAAATAAGAACAGAGGTAGGCCAATTATTCTTTACCTAAACAAATGTCCAGACATTCAGTTTTCAATAACCATAACTCCACTTTATATACTGCATAATCTTAACTGGAAGGAGGCATGTTCAGCTGCCCTATTCATCCTCCAGGTGAAGTCATCCTTCAGCAGCTATAAAAATAAATGTTCATATAGGCAATTGAAAGAATGTCTACTGTTTCATGCCTGGTCTCTGTTTCTACATTGCAACTATAAATTCCAAGAGTTATCTTAATAATGCTCTTTTCCAGCTTGAATTTTTTTATCTAGATTTATTTTGTAATCTAATGGCCCATATTATTTCTCTATTTCTAATACTAATATACTAAAATGAAATAATATAGTCCCTATACATTATCAAAGCTATGTCTCAAGTTCAACATTTTGAACCATTAACTGTATTATGTTGAAAATCTGATACCAAACCTAGTTTCACTACAGTTTGGGGTTTTTTTTTAGTTTTTTTTTTTGTATATACAAGTATTGTGTATACAAGATCTGTCTTCTCTGCCCTCATAAATCTAAAACAGTTGCAGAGGAAAAAGAAATACTGTAGGCTAAATACTTACATTCTTTGCTTGGCTATTCTTTTAATAATGAACTTCCTTGGATGGCAAACCCCTAGTCTTACATGTGTTCTGTATTTGTAGGTACATCCCTGTCAGGAAATGCTGTGAAATGGAAGTTCCTGAAAATAAAGTTCTTGGCCTTAAACATTCCATAGATATTACTCAAATGTCAGACAGAATAATTTCCAAACTTTGGCCATTATTCTATATCTATTTAAAAACCATAATGTTCTTGGAGATAATTAGTAGTACACATATGGGTTATATGGTCACTGGAGTTTGTCATAAAAACAAAATAGGGAAAATGTAATTAATTGAACTTTCTGTGGTGCTATTATTGTTTGCTTCGCATGAAGAGACCAGAGTTATGAATCCCACTATATCCCCGAAGTCCTTTGGCCCCCTTCTAATAACTAGGGATGGAACAAACAGGTTTTGTCTAGTTTTGGATCCAACTGAATATGAGATAACAAAAGGTTTAGTCTAAAAGTATTGGCCTTGCATTCCAATCACCATGAACTGCAAAGTAAAGGGCAGAGGAAAAACCAGGGAGAAACCTGTAATGGAGAAAAATAGAGTGAAAAATAAAGCAAAGTAGAGCAATGTGAAGCCAAGTAATAAGGCAAATATCAAAACTCAATAAAAGGGCACAGAGAAAGGAAATTGAAAAGACAAACATTAGTATATCCTCTGCTTTTCTTGAAGGAAAGTATGGGTAACAGAAATTCATAAAGTTCTCCAATCAGTAACACATCCCAGAGGTGAAAAAATCCTATTTTAATCGATTCAGTCATGAAAGCGAAAATTAAAAGAGAAAGGTTTACCTATCTCCATTTTTATTTAAACCAGCAAATCCTTAAATGATGTTCAGTTTGCAAAGAAAGTCCCTCACCAGGTGGGAAATGCCAAAACTCAGATTGTCTCTGCAACACTGTTTCCCACTCTTGGTCTGAAGACCAAGCTACAATTTTTGTAGCCTGGGTCTAAGTATTCCTCATTATAAAACAATACTTCCTTTCTCTTTTAGCAAGATGAACCTGGCATCCAGAGAAATTATGGTCTAAGTTGTCCATTAAACTCAGATGAAGAGTAACAGGTAAGTACAAAATGACCTTCTTGAGTCCTTTGCATTAGACAGTATTTCACGCAATAAAACTGCAGCTGACACTGACTTCACTACTCCACTACTGTTATGTGGTTTCAGCTCGGCAATTCGGAACCCATGGTCTCAGATTTGCACATCCAGCAACTAAACCAAAGCACAAATCCATACAGCCAGCAGTCCCTTGTGAAAGTTGAAGTGGTATGTCTGTCTCTGCCACACAGCCCTCAGTGGCAGAGGCAGAGAGATCCACTCTGACCTTTAATGGCTTTACCTACAAGGACTACTTTTGTCTCTGCCTCAAGCTGCCCCCCTGCTAATAGAATCCAGCTTCTCAGTTAAGTACAACTCATCTTGCACAATGCAGGGCAAGAATTCTATGGAAAACCTCCCCAACATATAATGTAATTAAAACAAGTCATCATGCTTTACAGTCCTGTTAAAATTATAGCCACAATTTTGTATTTCCTATCTGTTAAGCACTGAGCTTTGCTGGATTGCTGTCTGTCAGCACCACTCATGCATGTTATCTCTTTGGTATTAATTGAAAACTCTCAAAGAAACCAGAAATAGTGTTGTGTTGCCCATGTAAAATTCCACAGCAGAAACAAATCCAGACAACCCAGCTTGATCTCCTGTGCACAGACCAGGATTTCAAGGTGTAGCACATACACACAACCATGGGGTTTCACTGACATGACACAACAGAGAATGAAATTTGGTTAAACTCCTTTTCCATGTCTGTTTGTTTAGGACCCCACTCCCCACGTAACAGAGCCTCCTGCTCCCACTTCTCCATTCCAGTCCCTTTGACCCACCTAAAAGCCATTCCTCCTTCACCATTTTTTTCTCCTCCAAGCCCTAGTCTTCTTCCCACAGGAGCTTTCTGCCTCCCCTCACTATGCTTCCTACTTCAGCCATCTCATTCAGCCTGCACCTGCCCTCTGCCACCTCTTCCACTTTTCACCACTTCAAGACCACACAAACACCCTTGGCTGCTGCTCATGCTCTCCTGTATTACTCAGCCTTGCCCCAGGGCCCTGCCTTGTGGCTTCTCACAAGACATCTTTCAAATCACTTTGGGCAGTGTTTGGACTTTACTGGGGATCATCCAGACAGTGCCATTTCCAGAGAAAAAAACCCACGCTCTGCATTTCCATCACCCTTATAGTATGCTCCCTTCAGAAGTATCAATATTTGTTCTTCAACATCTCTTACAAAAACAACTCACAGTAACATAATTAAAACAACCATACCAATGCAGAAAGACAGTACTTAAGAGGGCTTAATTCATGCTCAAGAAGACAGTGTAAGCTATAAATACTAAAAGCATGTGCCATGTTGCAGCACCACTGATATACACTATATTTCCCTTTATAGAAATTTCACCTACAACTCTAAGCAGTGAGTGCAACCCTTGCCTGATGTTGTAAAGCATTACATAGCCCAACAACATTTTGATAAAGTGAGTAAAGTGATAAAGGAACAGAGAGTGCCATAAAAATCACATCCCATTAAAAGGATACACTTTTTGTTCTGTAAATCCCACATGATTTCCCTTACTCATTGCACCAAATAAATGAGGGAACACAAAGGGAATAAACTGCTGCTTAAAAAACTTTAACTTGGTGAAAAACATACTGTTACAGGATTTTCTATGAAAGTTTTCAAATTTTAGAAACTTGACTGTTTTTACTAAAAAATCAATAAATATTGGTTACCAAGACATAAAGAATTGTACATATGGTTTTTTTGGACTAAAGGTTTTCCTTTCTTGCAATACATCTCAAGATCAAAAATGAGTTTCCACATTACATTGCTAAATAAGCAAGAGGTTCTGTGAGTGAGACCAGTAATTTAAGCCCTCCCACCTCCAGCTTTTCTATTTGCTCTCTTCTGCCATTAATAAAGTGCTTCAAACACAGTTTCCTTTGTAGAAACAAACAGATCATCCATCTCCCTGAGTAAGACTAGGTGTCATCACTTTTCCCTTCTTTGTGAAATAATAAAAGTCATACTGCAGGAAAAAAAAAATTCTTTTAAACCCTATTCAGGTGGGAATAAAAACTGTGACCTCGGATGCCAAGTGTGTGAAATGAAAGTACAGATTCAAGTTACAAAGGTCTATAATGTACATTTCTTTTTCCTATGGATTTAGGATGGAAGGACAGCAATTTTTATTCTGTACTGAAGGGATTCTACTTCTTGTTCATATTTAAATATAAAATCTATGAAGAGTACAATTAGAATAGTACTACTTTTATTTCTTGACTGAATGGCAATTTACCCTAATTTTACACCATGCAGATTAAATGGCTACTTTTAAATGCAGTTCTAAGGAGCACTGTCACAAAAACTAAGTTAAAAAGAGGCAGTGCTCCTGCAGCCCATTGCTCAACAGATCAGTGAAAGTAGATTGTAATCTTATATTATCCTCCACATTTGTTTGCATTCTGAAAGCATATAAGCCTTTCCAAATACACTTGATCTGTTTAGTTTTTATACAAGAAATAGTTGCAGCTGCCTTGTTAGGACCCACAAAGAAGAGTTTTTTACTCGCAGGGTTTAAAGACATCTATTTTCTCTTTATTTTTCCCTATTTAATGTTTCTCACACTTCTCACACTTCAAACCATTATTTCAAATAAAGCTTCACAATACAGTGGCACGTTTAGACTGTAAAAGATTTTGATTTACCATTTTGACAGCTCACATTTTTAGCTTGTATACAGCACTCAGCCAAAATTGAACAACAAAAATGTTTTGAGCCCTCTTAGTTTCAAAACAAATGCTTTATGTGCAAGAATCTGTTGTTTAGAAACAACACACACACACACACACACACATATACCCCCTATTATACAATAATTGATGCTTGGGGTTCATTAAAAGCACAACGATTGCAAATGCATTTGATTTTTTTTTTTTGCAGCATGAAATTACCAGTTACCTTTCAGGAAAGGAGCCCTCCGTGGCACAAGCCTTTCTGTGATTTCCACCTGCTCTTGCTGATGCTGTTTAACCAGGTTTCCTTCGCTGCCAGCTCTCAAAATCTTTTCACCTAGCCTAATTTTTCGTGATCGGCTGTTAAAATCTTCTTTCCTAGACAAAGGCGATTTAGGAGCCGTATTAGCCGACACAGGTCGAGCCAAGCGAGAGGGTTTGGACATCCTGCCTGTGCAGGAATGTACCTGCTCCAAAAGCAATTTCTAAAAAATCCTTCGCAGCTCACTTTCCAGCACAGAGGCTGGGGAGTTGGTGTGTGCAGCGCAGCTGGATGTGAAGTGCTGTGCTGCCAGCCTGATCGGTTTTAAACACCAAGCCTTGGGTGGTCACGCAGTTTCCCAGACCTGTGGAATGCAAATGTGTGCTGGGGCAAAACAGAGGACTCTGTCCCGGTGCTGAGCCCCAAGCATGCTGTGGGGAGCAGAAGCTCTTCCAGGGGCTGTCTGGAGCTCCTGGTGTGCACTGAGGAGCGCCCTGGCACCAGGGGAATGCTCCACCTACGCAGGTACAGCGTGGAAAACCACCCAGGCACGGGGCTACCTCTGCGTGTGGGACCCTCCCGCGCTCCCCTCCCAACCCTCTCTCTCTAACAAACACTTTCTTGTTTCAGCAGATTTCCTCGCAGTGCGCCAAAACCACACTGCTTCAGTGCTATATGGTAAATGCCTGATGTCAAGAACACATTTGTCTTTGAGTTAAGCACGGTGCAAGCTCAAATTGGATTAAATGATGCATATTCTCCTAGCACTGTATTATCTAACTCACCAAAAGAAAGGAAGGATTGACAGGAAATATCATCTCCCTTTGAAAAATGGTCCAAATCCCTTATTTTTAACTGGCATTGTTTAGGAAGCAACACTGTACAGAATATTGCCCATTATACTTTCCTATTACAATGGCACATATACATCTAGAAAACCCCTGGCTTCTTGCACACTACAGATAATCATGTTCTTTACTGACTCTCTAAAGAAAAAATTCCTGACCTCAGGCTACATTATATCAAATTTCAGTTCCTGGGTGCTCTTCTTTGAAAATGCCCAGGCAAATCTTGCCTAACTTTCTCTGCCAGCTCTGTGCTTGTGAATGCTGCCAAGACAAAGAGCATTTGGTCACATGAAAAGAAAATTCCATTCACCATAATTTTGGAAACAACTTCTAAAGAAAAACAACACAGTGCAAACAAAAGAAAACATCACAGCTACAGTTACAGTAAAATCTTCATGCTGTATTTTAAAATGTATTTCTCAATATCCCAGGCAACCAGTATGCTGCATCTCTAATAGAATATGAGGGTCCATTTTATTTCAAAACTAGAACAAACACAAGCAAATCAATATTACACAAGCTAAAGTCCTAACAGATATTTAGGAGAAATGCTTAATAAGAAAAAAGTGAACAAAATGTGACTTAATTATTACAGCCATTCCTCATCTTCTGAGATGGCAATTGTGCAATGCAGTAAAATATTTTTGCAAGTTATTTCTATATTTTTTCCAAGAGTCCTACATCAAATAGGTAATTGTTTATGCCCCTCTCTATAAAGCATGGTGTCTATTGCTTTGTTGCCCCATCAAGAATGGGCCAGATTAAGTGCAATACAGCAAGCCTTGCCATGATATTATTCAGCATATTATATTATCAACATAGAAGGAACCCTGAGTGGGAAGATTTCTACTCACAAGGAGAGATCTGAGAGGCGTGAGAGTAACTGGGCTCATTAGTGGTGCTCAGGCACAGCAGGTCGTGCAGAAGACAATGAAAAACAGAAACAGGGGTGAAATAGGATGATGAATGGAGAGTTAATCATGTAACTTGGGTAAAGAATGAGTGAAGAAGGAAGAGAAAATGTGAAACCTAGTATGTATGTGACAGCTCAGTTGTCCTGAGCCTAAGAAGTACTGTCATTCCCTCTCAAGATCTTGGACTGTTTGACCAATTGTAATTTTTAATATCTTCCATTATGATTTCTCATTGTGCAAGCAGACACAAATGCTGTATGCTTAAGAAGCATTTTTAAGCCATGACAATAACGCCTCTGACACTACAAAGACATATTTTAGTTCTGCAAAACACAGAACAATTGTGAAATAAAATCCAGTCATGAGTGACAACAAAAATAGTATTTCAGTTTTTGAATCACTACTGCTAAAGCAAAATCCAGCTGAGGTTGCTGTACATTACATATTTACCCAAACTAAGCGTCCTTATCACAGGTTGCTCGTGGAAAGAATGACCTCACCTGTGAAGGAGAATCTAACTAGATGGTCATGTTACCTGTAACTTAAAATAATTTCTAAGCAAAGCAAAGACATTGTGAATTCAAGATTTTCCTAATGCTCTCTCTAGTGACGTAACAAGAAAGATGAGGAAAGGGAGCTCCATCCATCAGCTTTTGCTAGGAAAAGCCCTAAGCTTTCCATTTGGACACTAAAGTGACACTTCTGCACTGAAAGAGAGCAGCAACATCCTGGTTTTGACAAGAAAGCTCTTTTTCTCACAGCAGAGACACAGCCCTGCAGAAATGGGGGGAGTCAAATACGTTCCCCAAACACGGGAAATTCCTGGAATGCTCCAGTCAAAGATGGCCATTTTCAGTAATATCTCAGTGTGTGATGGCACTGTGTCATGTGAGGAGAGGCTGGGAGAGCTGTGCCTGCTCAGCCTGGAGGAGGCATCTTATCCATGTGCATGAACATCTGATGTGGGCATAAAGGGGAGGGAGCTGGGCTGTTCTCAGTGGGGCCCAGCAGCAGGACCAGAGACAATGAACACAAATTGAAACACAGGAGAGAAAAAAGAATGTAAGGCTTTTTTACAGAGTGAAGGTGGTCAGGCACAAGTTGAACAGGGAGGGCATGAAGTCTCCATCTTTGGAGATAAGCAGCACCCAACCAGGCAAAGCCCTGACCTGCCTGCTGTAGCAGAGTCTGCCTGACCTGGAGGTTGGACTAGGGAATCTCCAGAAGCGCCTTCCCACCCCCCAGAGTTTTGTCATTCTGTATTATCGAACTTTTCAGAGGCTATTCATAATCTGGAATCTTAAATATATTTTCTTTTAATCTGTCCAACAGTATATGTACAACCTTTCTCCAGTATCTAGCAATTAAACTGCCCCATGCCTGAATGCCACTTGTGGGAGGATTTGCTTCCTTTCTGGTCATTCATCCCTTTTAGCTTCCTGCAGTTTATGGCATGGTGTTCCCCCAAAAATGTTCTCTTTGTTTGTTTGTTTTAAAGGCTCTGAGATGTGAAGTTGGTGATTCCAGCTATCAGCATCAAACTCTTAAAAAAAAAATCCCTCAAAAAACCAAAACACCAAAAAAACTCCACCCCCAAATCCCCCAAAACCCTGAAATACACCATTCCAGAGCATAAGCTGAGGTTGCTTAGCTGACTGTGTTTCAGGCTGGATGTAGACACAGTAAATCAGTGCACTCTGGGCTGGAACAGCACGAGAGCGCAGCCAGGGCTGCTGCCAGCTCCCCATCACCACCTGCACAGGTCCTCCCTCCCCAGCCCAGCTGCCCTGGAGGCCTGGGCTCCTCCCAGCTGTGGGGCAGGTCCCTTCCTGCCAATCCCTCCCTCTTCACCACAGGCTCTTATTGAAGTTCCCCAGGGAGCAAGTCTTTCATCAGCTCTCAGGCTTTTTGAAATCCCAAGCTACTCTTTTGAACTAAAAAAACCCAAAACACACCCACAAAACTGAAAATAAACAAACAAACAAAAAAACCCAAAACAACCCAAAGTTCAAAACAAACCCAGCCATTTTTCCTTAGATTTCAGATAGCCAGCTTCAGCTAGATAGAGACATCATATTGATGTAACTTACCATTCAGCAAAAAAGCAGTTCAGTTTGTCAGGTTTTCATAAAGTGCTGTGGGAAGTTTTCTAGTGCTTTGGGTCAATGAATAAACTCTGTCACAGCCTCACACTGCAGAAATTAATATTAAGGGACCAACAGTGCTTTGAATAATCATACATATAAGTAAACAAATAATATTTTTAGAAAACCATACACTGTTTAAAACATTGTCCTTTTAGTTTTAAAACTAACCTCTCCTCTTTCTGGCCTAGAAAATAAATTGCTGCTGAAATATGACAACAAGAATTTGTTGAGAGTTAGCAAACAGAAGGCATTTTTTCCATAGCATATTAGATAGGTTATGATACTGCTATTAACTTCAGAAATGTTTGTGCCCTCTGGGATAAAAGAAACGTGACTATAGTTGTTATTAATCCAAACAAAGCATTTGCAAAGCTTGAAATTTCCTTTTTTGGGCAACCGTGGAATTCTAGTTTACATTTGCACATAAAGAGCTGGGGAGAGGAGAGGATCCCTCGCATGGGAACCAGGAAAAATCGGGAGTTGATGCTGTGCAGTTCGGGAAGTGGTGTTTTCTCAGCCTACCAAATCCTCCCCCAGATTTTGGCCTGCAAGTATCTAAAGACAGAAAGGCATGTATGCAGAAATATTTCAGCTTCAGCAGACTCTTTCTAAACCATTGACAGGCAACAACTGCTACACCAGTAAATGGAAGTTGCAGGTGCAGAAGTTAAAACTGCAAATTAATGAAGTCTTCTCTTTACAAAATTACGCAAGTAACCAGATGGCATAACATTTTCAGCATGAAATGAGAAATAAATGTACAGGCACCAAAAGAACAAGATCAGTGATGAAAACAATTTCAGATGCAAGTCACTGATAGGTATGTAATGAAATAATAAAAAAATAATAATAAAAAAAGCTTGGTGCTTCAGAGAGCTACATTTTCCAGTAACTGAAGCATACAAAATTAGTGACAAGTTAATTTTGCAGATGTTAAAGCTTTCTTAGAACTATGTACCAGTGCTTTGTTTCTCCATATATGATTTCTGAAATAGTTGCATAGTACAGAAGATGCTTCACATTCAATATATTGAGACCCATTTTAAAACATTTCCAACAGATCTGAAGACATTCTTGCTGGGAAAATAAACCATGCAAAAGGAACCTAGTCATTCACTCAAAGACAAGTGAACCCCTCTAACAGAAAGCAAACTGCATTTATGGCAAGTCCTGTTACTCTTGAATATGGTCTTAAAAAGGAAAGTCTGTTAAGGACTGCTCTAATATAATAGCTGCCTAGAAGATTCTATAACTAAAGCAGAGTTGTCATTTTATCAGGAAATTCTGTTCCAGAGATTTACTACTCAGCCATAAAAATTTAATCTCAGTTCCAAGTCTTAAAAAAAAACCAAAGCAAAAAACCCCAAAAAAACCCACCAAAAAACCCCAAACTAAATCAGAAAAAAATCCTTCAGGTCTACTATATTTTCTTCTATTCAAAATTTAGAAAATTAAACCATAGTAAAAACTTTCTTAAATCTAAAAGCATTTACAGCTGTAGAATCTAAATACCTTATTCTGCCACAAACCCATAAATACCATCAATAAGGGCAAAGTTAATTTTCTTCATCATTTTATCAGTTCTGCATCTTATATTTTGCTTTGGTTCCAAGACCTTCAAAGTCCTGGTTTGCTTAAGTACACAGGTCTGTGGCTTACAAGTGAAGTGTTTGTAAAGACTGAAGTATATCAAGGTTATGGTTTTTCTAAAGCAGCACAGGTACACCACTACTGTCCCTCACCTGTTGTTTTCCTCAGGATGCCTTTTGACAATTGCTCTTGGTTCCCTTCCCTGCCTGAAGGGTTATAGGAGCCCAAGCACAGTCAGTCACAGGTAACTACGTTTAGCAAAGGGTGCACCATCTGAAGAACAAAGCAATGGGGCAAGTGTGTGAAAACACAGCCTTTAGTGTTTGAAATGTTTGCCAAGATTGTTGCTAAGACTTCCAATTGATGCCAGCTCTGATGGCAGGCCGGGGTACTTCATCCTGATGAGATGAGTTAATCACTAAGTAATTGCAGACAGAACAATCAACTGTGAACAACTGCCATGCAACTCATAACAAATACTTTTTTTTTTTTTCAGAATGTTACCTTTTTCTATATATCAGCCACCCACAAAAGAATACAAAATTCAAATATTTATGCCATATTTAAATTATTGCTAAACTCTAGCAAAGTGTTCTGTGATTTGGCTGCTCTTGGTGCTATACTGCTTGGCTGTAATAACTAAAAGTGCTAAAATCTCCACAATCTTGGTTCAAAGCTTTTTCGCTTGTTCTGATCTTTTAATCAAATCAAATAAGAACTTAGGCTCAATATTTACTTAAAGGAATACCCATTAGCTATAAATCACAGCAGATCATCACTATTATTCCTTCATTGTTAAGTAACATGTGAATACTTCTTTCCACATCTGCAGTTATTTCACATGTGATTTTTAAAGCATTTAAAAATGTGCACAAAAATATCTTTTGCCAAGTTTCTAGCATTAGTAGTTTCTTGATAAAAGAGAAAAGTGTCCAACTTTCAAAGTCTCTTCTGAAATTATATACGTGAAACTATGACTGGCTTAGTCTTTATTGCCACTATAAATAGGGGAGGGAGAGAAACAATTTGTAACACTACACTGACATTTTACTCTGAAGAAAATGCTAGTTTCAAATGTTAGGTGCTAATTTGTTTTAGCATAACTGCAACCTTCTCTAGCTTTTTGAATCAACATTTTCAAATGACCACCTCTTAATAAAAGAATAACCTTTAGAAGAGCTCTAACACATCAAAAACACAACACAGAGAGCATAAAGCTTTACAAAAGATAAACTATGCCTTACAGAAAATCAACCCCTTATGATGGTTTAAATGAAATCTTGGAATGAAAAGAAGAGGAGATAGGTAGGAAGCAAGAGCAGATTGCATGTGCCAGGAGGCAGAAACACAATCCTCGACTGACAGAATCCTGTGCATATGGTCAAGGCACAGATAAGTCCTTTTCATTGTTTCAATACTCCACTTTCATCATAAAGTTCTGCATCATCCACACAAGGAGGAAAAACAGGTAAGAAAAGTAAACACAAAATGATTGAAGGGAGGACAATCTTCAGGCATGAGGGCAATTCACTCATATCCCTCATGAAGTATTTTAACTATTCCTCACCCAGCAAGGCTCCATCAATAGCACCTGGGTATGGGTGCTGCAGTGCTCTCGTAAGGAGGAGCAAACTACAAAGAAAAGAGAATAATGGGAAGACAATGGTCATCTTTTAAAGATGGTGGTGAGGAGGAATATCTCTATAGGGCAGCTGTAGATCTGGCACTCTTGGCTGGACTACCACAGTCTTTTTCCACCACAGACCTTGGATGTAAAGAAAAACCTCCACAGGTCTATGGAAAGCCGAAGGGAAGTAAGCAGATATAGAACCCTTTATAGTCAGGCATTACAATAACATTTATTTGGGGGCTTTTTAAAAAGCAAAATAATTAGTCAGCACCATCTAAACTGCAGACACACACAGAGAGTGTTTCACCAATCCAGTGTCCTTTTCTCAGGAGTGGCCCTGGAAGTGATGATTTAGTGAACCAGAAAATATAAAATGCATTTTTCGTCTTGTGAGACACAATATTTTTCAAACATCCATAGATGAATATTTCAAGAAGATAATCTGAGCAGCTCTCTGTGATTTTTGTGTGGTTTTGGCCATCGCAGAAAAGGAAAAAATACTTTTTCTTCTAAGTCCTGTTTAAAATGTGCATCATCAGAGTACAGCAAGCTTTAATTTTTCCACAATTTTACTTACACAGTGCAACATATATGATGCACAAGGTTCTTTCCTGTGTCAAAATTTCAAGTGACTGGTGCTGAATTCGATCCTTTCTGTCACTTACACTGTCCTTACAGCAAGATAACAAGTGCCCTATAATGCTGACTGCATGGGTTTGAGTGAACTGTCTATAAACAGCCAGCTGCTTGATCCCTTGCTGTCTGAGCAGCTCTGGAGAGATGAACATTTTTGTTAAACAACAATAAAAAATCTGCAACTCCATTTATTGTGTTTCTATAGCTATAGGTAATAGTTCAGGTAGTATTACCACTCCTCTGAAAAGCACAGCCCTTGCATCCTCACCTGCTCAAGCCATCTGGAAGGATATTTCTTGGTTACAATCTGCCCATACTTGCAGAGACTAAATGTTCTGAAATCTGGAGATTTTATGCAGATTACTTGATGTCCTGCTTTGTTGGACCATATTTGATGATTTATTACCTTATTTACATAAATGACAACAAATGGTCCCAATTACTAGCACTTAGGAGTGAGGAGATTGCAGCACATAGCATGCTTTAGGAATGCAGCAATTGTTGTTTCCTTTATTTCTGGCAGATATTTGGGGTGGTATCCACGTTACCCTGATGGATCCTCCAACCTCCATCATCAGACATTGTTCATCAGGAACACAAAGGGAAAATCTCATTCAGTGGTCAAACAGCAGACAGTAGCAGATGGCAATGAAGCAAAGAAATCAGAAATATTAATCTTTCCAGCCAAGAAAAATCTTGAAAAGGACTAATAAGCCTATCAATAAAAATAAGGGCCTATGAAGTATGTTATTAAAAACCCCAACCTACTTTCTGAATGGAGAACTAAACTGATGACCATGTCAAGCACAATATATAAATATAAAATCTTCTTTATAAAAAGGTCAGTGGCCATTTTAAAGTAGGTTAGCACAAGTTAAAATAAAGAGGACACTGCATGACCAGCAGTTCTGCTTAGAACCATAAAGGAAATTGCTAAAATGATGTTTTGAATGTATATTCACTTTCCTAAGGACCACATTATTTACTATGTTCTACCAAGAAGTGTTCTCTGATCTGACTGTTCTTGACGCTATACTGGTTTGCTGTAATGACTAAAAGATGTAAAAAACATAGAGTCTTAGTTCAAAGTTGTTTCATTTGTACTAATGCATTAATCAAATAAAGTAAAACTTTGACTTCAATATGTTCCTGTTTGATCCCAAAGCGTTAAAATAAGATTGATGTTATAAGGATTGCTACATAAAGAACAGACAGACATGTACTTAAAAACACATGCAAAGAGAGACAGAAATAAAATAGGTGAAAAGAAGGAGAAGAGCAGTAATTCCCCTCTGCTAAGACCACCAGTGCTTTTAATGGGCACCAGTCTGCTGTCAGGGAGATTTCAGCCAGTCTGACCTGAATTCCTTCCACTGAAGTGCAACCACCACATCTACCATGTTATTATATATGAACCATAAAATAAACAGAATAATTCAGAAGCTATTAAAAATTAATGTTACAAATTCTGAGAGCAAGCCTTCATGATGTCCCTCATTTTAATAGTCCTTAAAATGCCTTTCAATGAAAGGGTCTGTAGGGGGAAAGACTGGAATAACTTGTATCAAAAAAATCAGGTTTCTTACCTCAATAAAGACTCCTTGAAGGGGAAAAATAGGATGTGAGCAACTTCCATATTTAAGATTAGAATTAAATGGATCTTTTAAATCTTTGCTGGACTTTAAAGACAAGTTTGTAAATTATTTACTCCCATGACAAAATGAAGTTTTGCAACTGGGAATTCAAATAACTCCCAGATAATGTATAAACCTAAAGAAAACTACTGCCTTCTCCTTTAAATATAAAAACTGCAATGCTAACAGCCATAAAACATGGTGAAAATGGAGGCAGTGACCATAAAGGTAGCTTTAAGCAAGTAACAGATTTCAGGTCTAAAAATGAGACCTTAATGTGTATTTCACATAAAGCAATGTCTTCCACAGAATAAAATAATCCCATTACCAGTCACCTGCCAAGTATGACACACACCTTAATACTTTTGAAGAGCACTATTACATGAAAACAGAAAAAAAAAGGAAAAATATTTATTTGATTAACAATGTTTTGGACATTTTCAGCCTAAACTTTTCCTTCCAAGCTCTCCACAGTTTTCTACAGCACAAACAAATTTGCCATCTTCTTCCACTAGCAGGGACTACCTCTATTTCAGTCTATTTTGCAGCTAATAAGATCACCATCACATATCCCTTAATATAAAACAATTTCATTCTAGTTATTAAAGCCACCTATTTAGGGTTCTGCACTCAAAGGTAATTGCATAGGTAATTTTAATTTGGTGGAACCTAGCCATATAACAAGAGTCTGGTCCAGATTCAGGATTTAATCCTATCATTTTAAAGTAAACTATGACTTATTTTACAGCAGATGCTATAGTCTACATCAGCCTTGGTTCCACCACTAGCTCAGCCACCAGACTCTGCAGTTAGAGTTATTTCTTTGGTGGTTATCTCCATTTGGTGGTTATCTCCTATTTATTCAATAGAGCATCAAGTTTTACTGTCCTAAATACAAAACCTGTCAAAACAGGGATCCTTGCAGTTTGCAGCCTAGTATCATCCACCAGATGCACTGGACATGTGAGGGTGAGAGAACCTGGTACAGACCAAGAGGCAATTTGGGTGAGAGAAGAGGGAAGAGATTAGGATAAAAAAGGGGGGAAATCCTGCCAGCTATCACGGTTCTACTACATTAGGCATATTTTCAGGTAGGTGAGGATATATGATGATAAGTTGTTACAGAAATGGGCTGTGGAACACAAGAGATATGTCCATCTACCACCCTCATGATTGCCAGGAGCTGCCCTGAGGATTTTCTTTGTGGAGCAGCTTTGACTCCCTTTTCCAAATGCCTGACAGAGCACTAGGGAAGGGACCCCTTCATCCCTCCTTTCACTCTGGAGCACAGCCCTGAACAAGCCTCGGGGCCAGAGGAAGTCAGCAGAAAATTCACTTAAATCTATGCTCAGATGACACACAAATGTGATCCCCTGGAGACTCTTGGACCACAGCTGTGATTACCATCCATTATTTCCAGAAAGTTTATAATTGGCTAATCTTTTTACTTTGGTTACTATGAAGAACACAAAGTCAAATTTCAACAGGCTGCTAATGGAGACATGTAATCTGCAAAGCACAAATCTCAGATTTACTCTGTGAGAGGCTAAAACCACCACACCCTGAGATCTTATCTAAGCCACTTTTCTTTATAGCTAATATTATTCATTAATCAAAGTGTGTTATTTTACCAATGATTCATAAGACTCTAGTAAAATCATAAACATACCAGTTAGACTTTGGGTAACTGTGTGGTTTTACTCATTTCTGAAAAATATATACTACTGATGCAGAAAAAAATCACTTTCCTAGCAATACAAATGATGTAGTGGCAGGCTGGAGTGATGGTGTACTTCAGGGTGATTTGTTCAGCAAAAACAACAGGTGCAGCTGGTGTTTTCCAGCCATAAATCTTCCCTTTTGCAAGCTAATAGTAGGTTGCCAAGCCAGTGTGTACCTCTATAGATTATGTTACATAAAAGGAATTTTTTAAAGGTACGTAATTGTCACAGAAGGTTAATTTTAGATGAATGAAGAATTTAAAGAACAGTTAATTAAACCCTCAAAAAAGTATTTTATTAATTTGGGGCAGAAATGCCCATTCCATTTACAGAGTAGCAATTAGGATAAAGGATAAATCAATATGTTTGCATTTGTCAATTACTGTTATTCACCAAGCAGAATTTGGAAACTTTGATAAAGCATCTTCAATTCCTTCAGTCCTTAATTACAACTCATTAAATTTTCATTAACTTCAAGCTCAGTGAAAAGCAATAGAAATCTTTGATGGTACCAGTCTTGGCAGGACCATGTTAGATGCCAGAGATGTTCTTTGTTTTGTGGAAGTTACTTGTATTTAGCCAGTTATGTCATTGCTATATCACAGCAACACATCAAGAAAAGATAAGAAAATGTCCCATGTCTCTGAATTTAAGTTTACTCTGTGTACTCTTTAAAGCTTTGAAGCAACTTTTAAGATAGCATGTAACTTGGACGTGGATTCTTAAAGAAAGGGACAGTGAATTGTGAAAGATATGTGGAGATTATTCAGGAACGCCTGCACGGCAAGAGTGCAGCCTGCATCTCACCATCACAGCTGCAAAAGGCTTTGGGACCAGGGTGGTAGCGGTGCAGGAGACCTCACAAGGAACTGGGATGCTAAAGGCACAGAGGAGAAGAAATTAACTTGAATCCCCACCAAAGAGCAGAGAACCAAGACGGAAGTTGTGGGAAATCCTTCCCCTAGGAAAACCTCCTGCTGACCCTAGGGCAGATGCAAGGTCAGACCAAGCTGCTCAGGCTTTGAGAGCCTCCACGGGTGAAACCTGCACAACTTCCCAGGGCAACATGTGCCACTGCTTCACCCTCCTTGGATAGAAAAGATTTTGTGATACCCACTCTGAATCTGCCTCACTGTTTTCTGTCTGTTGTCTCCAGCCTCTCACCGCACACAAGCAGCAGTCCCCTCCTCACTCTGACCTGAAGGGCTGCAAGGTGCCCCAGTGTGGCACTCACATTCTTTGAAAAAATCCCTTCGTCCAGGATTTTTCTCCTGGGAAGCTGAGAAGCCTCAGAAAAAGGTAAACAATTCTTATCTCATTTGCTTCTCCTGTGTTGTGCTCATGTGTTGAATGTGTTTGGAGATTGTTTACCCACAGGTGATTGCTTCATTGGGTTCTGGTGTGAGTTGTTTTGACTCAGTGGCCAATTACGGCCAAGCTGTGTCGAGACTCTGGAAAGACTCACGAGTTTTCATTATTATCATTTTAGCATGCAGTAAGCATCCTTTCTGTATTTTTTAGTATAGTATAGTTTAGTATTCTTTAATGTAATATAGTATTATAAAGTAATACATTAGCCTTTTGAGAACATGGAGTCAGATGCATCATTCCTCCCTGCCACGGGGGCCTCTGCAAATACAATACCCCAAGGTGTCTCTGACCCCATGTGAGCCAGCCCTGCTCCTGCAGCTCTCCCCCAGGGCAGCTGCTCCAGCCCCAGTGCCTTCAGGGCCCTGGTTTATGGTGTGAGCCTGTGCTGGAGGGCATGGAGCTGGGCAATGTCCAGGTGAGGTTTAATGAGTGCTGAGCAGGGGCATTGATTCCTCCTCTCAACCTCTTGGCCATGTCCCTGTCCATGGGATCCAGAACACTGCTGTCCCTGCATACAGACAAACCACTTTTTCATTTGGACATTTGACTCCATGATTGGGGGAGTCAAATGTCCAAATGAAAACGTTATGATTACGATTTTTTCATTTCAATAGAAGGTGACCCAAGAAATAAGCATTTAATGGAGCAAGTACAATAATCAGCATGAAAACTGTAGTAGAGATGTACAGAGAGCATGAGCTACTGAGCACTGCCCAGAAAAAGCTCTTTACACAGTGTTTTCAGAGGTATTTCAAGGATAGACTGTAAATTTAAACATGTAAACAGACAAAGAGGAAATTAATTTTATGCACTAAGGAAAAAGCGTAAATCCTCTCATTAAGAGAACAAATTATTTGGTGTCCATTTGGTGTCTATTTTGGTGTACATTGATTTGAGATTGCTGCTTTCCTTCTTTGGTCCAGCGCCTGATAATAGATGAGAGTCTGATGCATAGTCTAATTTAGTGAATCACAGTTTAAAAAAAGAACTTCAATATCTTCTGAACTACATATAAAAAAACTGTACTTAAACTCATTTTACATGACAGCATTTCTATTTTTTTGTAAAATCAGATTTTCCATTGCATATTAGGGTATTTTCAAAAAGATTTTTAAATGAAACCTTTGCTATTAGTCTCCTGCTGCGCAGCTTATCTTGGGTTTAGATACCAAGTGGCAAAGTTTTGTGTGTTTGTGGCTTTAGCTTTTCAGTAGATGGGGCAGGTTTTTAAGCTGAGGGTGTGATTTGGACTTTCTTTTTTTATGCACTTGTTTTTGAATGTGAGACAAAAAATTTTATTGAGAAGGAAGTAGCTGTCCCCCAGAACTCATAAAATGTGTAGATTTTTGAAAAGGTTAAAATGGAACTCAAACATGTTAACTTAGCTACAGCTTCTGTACTATGTGGAATATTTTTTTTTCATAAAACCACGAGAGAATCTTTCTTAAAACAGTAGTTCTCTATAGAATTTATTCAAGAGCTGTTCTTATTTTGCCAGCAGCATGGAAGCACAAGTGCTTTGAACCCCTGTGTGTTCAGTGGTTAGACTGTGCAAGTTTTACAAATGTCGTGTTGAACTATGTAGTATAAGAAGGTTTCAGAGCACACATATATATAGATATATATCTGACGTTAGTGAAAATGTGGTGAATATGATTGCCATATCATAAAGTTAAAAATTTAAAACTTTAAACTGAAAACAAACCAACAAACAAAAGAAACAAACAAATGAAGAAAAAGAAAATAATCAAGAACAAATGGAAATTATTTACTTATTTCTCTAATTAAACTGCAAGCACGACATAAATTGTCAAATTTTCTACCTTGGAATCAGCCACAACAACCAGTTATGACTTAAAAACTGCATGCAAGATCCAAGGCTGATTAGGGCAGGAAGGAGGAGCATTATAGTCCTCTCACTCAGAGGACAACATCTGAACAACAAATCCATATATTATGTTGTTGCCTTTGTAAGTGTCAAGTTTTACATTACCCATACTTCACAGGGTAACTGCTGACTGCTTAAAAGCAAGATCTACTTTTCTCCTTCCTCCATGCAGACCCAGATCTCGCACCTGACCTTCAAAGCATACCATGAAACATTAGATGGCCCAAGCCTGTCAGTGTTTAGGAGGCATTTGGACAATGTTTTAACTTTTGGTGAGCCCTGAATTGGTCAGGCAGTTGAAACTGGATGATCATTATAGCTACTTCCCAACTGAAAATAGTCCACTCTATTCTATAAAGACACCAGTTTTCTTCCAGACTGTTAAATTCTGCAGTAAATTGAAAATCATTCAGGACTATATGTAAGACATTAAAAAAGTAACAGAAAAATATTATTCTGAACACTGTCACTCATATATTCTTATGAAACATGCACATTTGCACAAAAAATACAGTGAAACAGAATTTGGATGTAGTTTGTGGCTTTCTGTGCAGAATGCTGCACAAAACCTGTGTGCCTGTGGGATACCCACTTCTTGTTACTCCACGTGCACCCTCTCCTCTTTCACCAGGTCATTAGGATAACACTGATAATAGAAACACTCTGCAAGCTTAGCACCACAGCTTGGCAAGAACATTGCTGCTGTTCCACAGTGAGCTGGCACAGAGGCCATGCTGACAAAGCAGAGCAAGGCTCAGCCCCTGCGAGCTGTGCCCAGGATTATGTTCCCCCACTAAAGAGCTGCCTTCAATCACAAAGCCCACACTTACTTTTCCAGCATTATTAATCTTATGAAAAATTGTCGTTTTCATAGTGGCTTGACATAATCCACGTGGCTGCTCAGCAACATCTCACATAGATGGCCATTTAAACCCTTTTGCATGATAAATACCATATGGGAAGGTTGGGGAAACAGGTGATGTTCACTTTGAGCCAAACTAGTTCTATTTTGACTCCAGTGCTCTGAAGAAAACTGACACTGCTCACGTGGGGGTCTGGTGCAGAATGGGTGAGTCATGACACAGTGCCA
The DNA here is from genome assembly GCA_013400635.1 of Hypocryptadius cinnamomeus. Taxonomy (NCBI): domain Eukaryota; kingdom Metazoa; phylum Chordata; class Aves; order Passeriformes; family Zosteropidae; genus Hypocryptadius; species Hypocryptadius cinnamomeus. The sequence goes on along the minus strand of VYZP01051584.1, from coordinate 30,691 downwards.
CTCCTGAAAATACACAGTCAGAGAGGAGCAAGGGCTTCTCAACTTCCAGGCAAGGATTTGCAAGCAAGTGAAAGTTACTTGAGCTGGTACAGCAAGAACAGTAAACTTTTTGAGGTGTTCTGAAGGATAGAAGAAGTAAAGGCTCTCATGGAGACAAATGTCTTCCCAGGATTGTTTCATTAACAGGGACTCAAAACTTAGAGTTTTGAATTCTGTTTACTTTGAAGCTGCTTGCTTGATACCTATCATTTCTAGACAGTATCATATTTGTCTATTTCCAAAATTCCACAAGTCAAAATGCAATGCATGCATTATACAAAAATTAGAATAAAAAAAAAACTTTCTTCCAAATTGAATTCAATGCTTTTTGTTCACTAAGAGACTGAAGCTTCCTAAAAGATCACACCAGATAAAATTGGAAGAATTTTTCCTACAGCAGACACGAGCAAAACACAAAGGAGAGCAAGGAAGCAGAAGTAATATGAAACATTTCAAATCATGAAGAAGACATGAACTGTAAGTTAGCTCCAAGTGTTAAAACTACAGGAGGCTGTCAAAGAGCACAAATAACTTATTTTCCCTCATGGGTACATATAAAAAAGTAAAATTTCCAGACATATGAAAGCAAGTGTAGTATTGTACATATGAAATGAAATTTGCCATAACAAGTACTGAGGTTTTACTTGATCCAATCAGCTCAAATTGGTGGTCTGCTACATCTCCTGACCTTTCACAAGGTTTCTTTTAAAAAATCAGGACATCACCTGCTATCTCTTATGAAATCCTATGAAGTGCACAGAAGTCTAAGATAATGACAAAGAAGCCCTAAATCAGTTAAAGGTGTCTGGATGACCCATTATCTTCTTCAGAACTTTCACACAATGGTTGTACATTAACAAAAATTGCAGCTTACCTGTAGTCCAAGATGAAACCAAATTCTCATCTAACGGCTCAGCCACAATGCTGAAGTTAAATAAAGGCTTTCTTCCCATCTCCACAGCCTTTCAAGGGACTTACAGAGTATGTTGTGAGTGGTCACCCTGAGAGTGGTGTGTTCATGGCTCACAGCTTGGGACACGCTCCTGCTCCACGCTCGGGCACGCTGTGTGCAGTGACAAATCTCTGCTCTCCTGTCACCTGAGTGAGGGGCTGCCATCCTTCTGCAGTATGTTTGGCTGTTTTTTAAGAAATTAGGATGAAAAACTGATACAAGTGAAGACACCGTAAGTTTGCAAAATCTTGGTTTTCTGAACCAACCAAAGAGGACCAAAACAAAATCAAGAAGACAGATGCAGGAATTCTCCTTCCTATACAGTGCTTCATGCTGGGCAGATTTAGAAAGGTCCAAGAAAACAGTTAGTCAAAGGCTACAGTGCCCCATGAGGTGCTGAGACAGGCTCAGCAACCCTTCACATGGCTGCTAGCATGAGCTGAGACTTCTAAAGCTTCTGATTTACACAGTTAGGAGATGTTGAGCACCATCTGACACACAGCCCATATCAGAACCTTCTGATTTATTCCCACTAGGGTTGACTCAGGTCAGTCTTTAAATATATCAACTTCAAATCCAGCTTAAATCACAGGAAAAAAATACCTCATGTTTTGTCTACCAAAAATACTGCTATCTGATTTTAAGGACTCACAAATTGAATTAAGAGTTGCTTGTTGTAAAATGACATTAGGAAACCAAAATACAAATCCTAGAAAGGACTGTTTTAAGAAAAATTGAAATTAAAACATTTATTAACAAAGCAAAATATAACTTACAGCGTCCTTATTTTCCCCTCTCTTAATCTTAATCTTAATTGGAAAGCAGCAGTTCTTACCAATACTGTTTATTGCTGAGGTATTGCAGAAGTCACACCGTGGGGCAAAACCTGCTTACATTACCCACACTCAAACATTGTAATAGCACAGGTACATCATCAAGGAGTTTGCCTTCTTCTGTGGTTTGTTCTGCAGATAAAAAACACTTTTTACATGTTGCTTTGGAATCAAACTGGTGATGAGGAGAAAATTTGGCTCTGGTCTGCAGCCTCCGTGACAAAGTCAGTTAAAAAAACAGGACAAGGGTAGTAGGTCAGAACAGCATCAGTTCAAGTCTCCTCTCAGCACATGCAGCTGGTCTTAGAGTACACAAATCACAAAGGAATCACAGCAGTAAATATAATCTGATGGCCAGTGTGATGCTGTGGAACACCTTTCTGCAGATACCAAGCCCCTTCTTACTGTAACAGAGTGATGCCAACTGAAAGACTAAATTAAATAAGATCCTCCAAATGTGGGCACCACTGTCCCTCAGTTTGCTTGATCTCAGTCTTCCCATGAATAGCCGGGCTTCTTCTAGCCTCATTTTAATCTCTTTCCTCTGTTTCACTTGACAGAGACTGGAGAGAGTCACAGACACTCACAGACCCAGCCCAATACCCCTGTAGATCCTCAGATAAGAATAAGCTGCTGGCCTCTCCGTAGAGGTTTGTTTAATTAACCCTTTCCTTGTGCCACCTGCCCCAAGGCTCATGGACTCTGTCACAGACACTCAGGGTAGATTTAAAAGGTTGCTTATCCCTCAACTCCCAGTGACCTCAAAGGAATCTGCAAATACTTATTGTTTCTGACAGGCCATGTATTCAGATTGATAAACACAACCCTGTCAGATGGCAAAAGAAGTTCTATTTTCATTTCAGTTAAAAAGAATGAAAAGCATTCAGCATTTCTTGGTGCCAATTTTAGGCACTTGAATTCTGAATTTCAGCTGAAACACTCATTAAGGTGATCTATGCCACCTTATCTTTTCCACCCAGACAGCTCCTTTGGTATCTGTCTTTAGATCTTTACCTCTTTAACAATTGTTTGTATTCAAAGTAATCTTGCACTCAGTATCTCCCCTCCATCAGATGACTTAGAGAGTCTAGTTTTGTCCTGCCTGTATAAGAGACAATTTTTCAAATACAAGCATCAATTTTATATAATCTGTGATGAAGAAATTACTACAGACACAAGGAAAAGAATGCTTCATTTGAAAAATAAATAATGCTTAACTGCATTAATCAACCTGAAATAGAAAAAGTAAACTCTGCTTTTACAAAAACTACCTTTGTATTTCAATGTCATGAACAAGTGGTTTTTTTCCAATGTGAAATAATTTTCTTTAAATAAGGGGCTGCAGATACGCTTAATCAAAGTATTTGCCAGAACGAGAGTGGCATTCACAGTGTGACTGCTTCAGTAGATTTGTGCGCAATAGGATAAATTCAGCTGAAGTCTATGAAAAAAATTAAACAAAACAATTCAGAATATGATTATTAAATTTATTTCAAGTCTGAGTACCGCTGCAGAATTCATCCCACAGAACTGACATTATCTAAACTCTGTGTGATGTTCTGCAGTCGCAGTATGGTATCCCAAAGTCATCTCAGAGGTACAAGAAAATAAAAAGTTAGGCAGTAACGTCCTTCTCTCCATCAGGATGTTAATGGAGTGTGAACTGTATCAAATGAGAACAAGGAAGAACATTTGCTGCAAATTTTACTCAACAGCAGTTCAAGCTATCATACATCAGGAAATGAAAATAAGAGGTGAAGAGTACATATTTTATTATTTCAACAAGCAATTCTACTAATGGAATAAAAACCTTTCCACACAAAGAGACATTAGACTATGCTGACCATACACTTTCTCTCTCTGAAGGGATGACTGGTGATACAGAGTTGTGTCTACTTCAGTACTTACAAAACGAATTGTCAGTTGAAAACAACTAACATTCTTCTACTATATTTCACAGACTTGTTTTACAGCTTATATTTTATGACTCACTGGTTAAAACCAAGTTCCTGCTGTATGTGAGAATTTTTTTTCTGTGACCTTGAACACTACAGAATTATGAGACATTTTTTGTCATACTTTCATAACATCTGCAGCTACAATATATGTCTGTCCTACCTTTCAGGAATACAGATTGATGCAATTGATCTGCTTATCATATCAGTTTTAAGGCAGCAAAGAAAATATTCTTCAGAAAGAAAAAATAAAGGTAATAATAAGGAACGGGTGTTCAGATCTATCAGCTCACAATGCAACATGTGTTATGTGCATGGGCTTTGGGCTAAGATTCACATGATCTTAAGTTCGTTGTTCAAAAGGCTGATGGAAATATTTCTGGATAACATGCAGTTGCTGAAATTTTTAAGTAAAGTAAAACTCTTACAGCTGTATAAATATTATGAAAGTATATATGTTACTCATATTTTTTTTCTTATACAGACTTTCAGACCACCAGAGGACTCTGAGTTCCTTCAGCTCTAGAGTCAGACCAACAGCATTTCACTCAGGGATGCAAATTCAAGTGTTAAGTAACTCTTTACTAAGGGTTTTACTACTAAATAGTTTTTGCACCTCCATTCATGACAAATAGAATTAGGTTATATGCAGAAATGTTATGTAAAGCTTAGATTAGGGACCAGCTCTATGGGGGAGCCCTACTCTTTGCATCAAAATCTTAGGAGCACTTTGGTATTAATAAGGATGGCTGATTATTATTCCTATTGCTCCCATATAGTGTCCATCCACTTTGTAATGGATATAGTGCCTTTATCAACTTATCTTTTCTCACCCCCTTTGGTTTCTCTTCTTTCTGTCTCTCTGTGCTTTCCCACAAGCACTAAATTATCCTGTATTTTTCAAATAAATTCAAAGTAACCTGAATCTGGTATTTTCTACTGCCACTTGCTTCTCCCTCTGATCCCCCTGCCCTTTGAACAATGCATTCCCTCTTCCCTTGACAAGCCCAGGTCTTCCTCTCCACCTGTAGTAGTTGCTGTTCAACACAACACTGAAGAAAATGCCTGTCTCTGTGCACATCCCCATTTTACTTGTTTAAGAGAGGAATTACATAAGAACACGGAAATTAGCTAAAAGAAAGCCTGAGTGATAAAACACTAAAATATGTGCTTGTGCCAGGCCACTTCATGAAGATATCATATAAGAAAGGCATGATTAAAAGCACAGCAAGTGAAGAAAAAATAAAACCAACCCTCAAACCCAAAAGCAGTCTAACAGGTCTCCCTAGTTCTCCTTCTCCAAAAGGCATTATGAGGAAGAGAGCAAAGAAGGCTATCAGACGTGAAAAACATTCTTCTAAAGACAAACTATGCCCTAAAAGGAAAACAGAACTCATGAATGTGAAGGGAAAAGATTATATGAGTCTCAGCAGTCCAATACAGGGAGTAAGTAAAGCAAAATCTTTATACTTAATGGACATAAAAAAGTATTAAAGTATTATGAAACAGAAATGAGAAACAACAGAAAGCTGCCCTCTATATATAATGTTGCGAAGTAGTAAAAGCCACTGCATCAAAAAAACAAAGCAAAAAAAAAAAATTCCAAGCCATTTAGACTTAAAAAAAAAATTAGCAAAAGTAATTTGCAGTCTGTTCTTCAAGCAGCAAAGCAATATTAAGATACAAAGGACATGAACTAAAATCTGATGCACTGAACAAAGGAGGAAACACTAAAAGCAAGCATTTAATAACCTCTCCTAATCAGGCTTTAAGAAATGTTTGAAATATACACTGACCTACTTAGGATGGTCACAATCAATCCAAAAAAAAAACAAACCCAAAAACAAAAAAAGCCTGAAGTCTAGGAGCTGCTCAGTAAAGCCAGCGATTCCTCCTCCATTTAGTGCTGTGATAACTTTGAAAGGTACCGTTTTTCCCCACAAACACTATCTCACTGCAACACTACTAATAATCATTTGAGTTCTGAATTAATCTTAAATATCCTGTTTCTGCCAGAAATGTAATCTCCTTCAGGCCAGAGAGTGCTGTGCTGCTAAAGCTTACATCAGCAGCGGGCAGCTCAGGGCTCACATCAGTCTGTCCCACCACCTCTCCCTGGAAACAGAAGCAAAAGGGGGCAGCTGCTGGAGCTGGGGAGATGCCAGCAGGCAAACTGGGCACCTCCAAAATCTGAAGGCAGTCCACATGCCTCTAAAGGTCAGCCCACCCTGGCCTAAGTTATCAGACAAGCAAGAAGCCAACTCACAGATTCAAGGTGTGGGCTCTGTGCTCTCGAGCAGATTCACCTCTCATGCTGTCCTTGGGCGCTGCTCCCCGGTGACACCGTCCTGTCCCCGCAAGCAATGAGCCCACCAGTCAGACCTGATGCTCTGGCCCGCTGCAGACCAGTGTAACACAGGGATTGTGGCACATGCAGACAACTCACAAAAGCGGCAAAGTCAATTTTGAGCTCCACTGATTTCTATATTTTGCCTTTAGGTCAACCCTGTGTCTCTAAAAATAAGTTTCTAACCTCGACCAGGTGAATGTTTCTATCAGCAGCACTGAAAAGAACACCAATTGTGTGTTACCTCAAATTCTGATGGAAATGAGCCCAAAGCCTTTCCAGCAATGTCAAAGAGGAATTTTAGAGGGCAACTGAAGGAATAAATATCCTAAAATCCTGCAGGACAGAAACCCACTGGGGATTCTGAAATTAAATAGGTAACACAGGGAAATAACTATGATCCACCATCTTCTGCAGTCAGAAATGAAGATGCTTTCAAACACCTCCAAAACTAATATAGTAAAAGAAGTAGTTATCAGAGTAAATATTTGGCCTTTCAAAACAATTTAATAATATCTTGGAGTCAATGAAAATTACTACAGCTCTAACAAGAAAGTAAGCACTCCTGCCATCTTTCTGAGTAAATGATAGCAAAACTGGATTTGAAAGGACAAAATTACCTATGGTCTGTTTTAGAGGAAGACACAACTACAGGGATTCACCTCTGTGGCTTAAGCAGGAGAGGACAGGAGCTGGCCCTGCTGAGCTGGGTGCCTACAGATGCATGGGCTGCTGCTCTGCAGAGAAGGCAAAATCAAAACACAGAAGAATGTGCTGGACTATTTGCTTGTTGGATGAGAATCCAACATTTTGATCATTCACACGGAAAAAAACCCTCCAAACATGGCCTGGCTAACTTGAGGACGATTTCTCATTTGACTCACAACACAGTAAACCACAATTTATCTTCTCCAAATATGTCTTAAGCATCTTTTAAATGATGGACTTCCTTTACTGCAGCATCATTAAAATCTGGAGTACAGGTTGCATCCGCTTGACTATATAATGCCTGTCTAGGTATCACCATATGCAATAGCACATAGACTGCTGGCTTCATAACAACACAATGTTTAATACTCTTTCATTTTATTTTGCTTTCTACTGAGAAATTTCAGGCACCAAACTGAAGACAGCAATATCCTAAATAGGCATTGAATATTTATCATGAGCTCTGGAAGGTGGAACTGTGGCTTACCACATGTCTGCACAGGCAGTGCCTGGCTCCCAAGTTAATCGCACACCAGGCTCCAGCACAAGGCAGACTCAGGCAGTAGGGTTTGGTTATGCTCAGTGCTAGGAAAACAAAGGTAGGGAACAAGCAAAGGAAGAAGGGAAATTCCCAAGCCAGCTGTTCCTCAATACCCAAAGAGCTGTTGTGGTCTTGCACCGAAGCAGCAGGAGGCTCTACCAGCCCCGGCAAGCTCCTAGAAGGGACCCCTGAATAAAACAGCCAAGGACACTTCTATTGTAATATCATTAAAATCCCTGGGCTGTGGTATGGGTTGTTTCTATATATGGGCACAGAATGCAATAAAGAAGAACATTAATTAACTATCTGACATGTGAGTGATTGTGCTGCCAGGCAGTGCAGGCTTTAAAGCTTTCCTACAACAATCCTATAACTTCCTAGAGCAAGTTTTACCAGGCATTTCCTCTCTTGAACCTGAAACCAGCTTCAGGACCTGCTATAGGGTTAGAAACAATGTTAGAAACATGGTGAAGTTCCAGCCAAGACTAGGGTGGATTTTATACTGGACATGCTCTGAATGCTGAAGGTTGACTATTTGTTCCAGAGATGTTATCCTTTGTATTTGACTGTAAATTATGGGAAAAGGAAGAGGAGAATGGAACTGCCAAGATTTACAGGTCAGTAGCTGTATGAAAGCAGATCCTTAGCCCCTGCCCAAAGCTTGATCCATTAAAACACCTACTTTTCAAATATGTGATTGGTATGAGAACTCTATAATTGAAAATGCTTTTGCACACATTTATTGAGTTTTCATTTAATAAGTCTTTCAATGGTTGAATAGGCAAGATGTCATGTCGCACATAAAAATAATAAAATCACTTATATGTAATGTTTTCCAGCCACTAAAAAATATTCCTCCTGGTTCTACCTAATGTTTCTCCAATTTTCTCCCCTTTTCAAATTCCTGGGAGCAAAATGAGTAAAAATTTGTGTAATAACAACCTGATCTTGTGAGACACAGAGCTTCACAGTATAAGATAAAACCTACCAGTGTAAGCTTATTTAAGTTTCATCTGGAAATGAAAGCACTAGGAGAATAAAAAACCCTACAACTTTTTCACCCATAGCCAAATATTTAGCTTTTCTAACTTAAAACAAACATTAATCCAGTAGACTTAAGCAAAATATCAATAAAATAAGGTAGGTGCCTTATGACTGAGGGATGTGTTCTGATAGCAACTCTCCAGCTTCTTATGCAGATTCAATTAGACTACCTGCATTTTAACAAATGGTTTGGAACCTCTAAATGAAGATTATAAAAATGTCTATATGGAAATACTTTGATATGATTTATTTAATTCAACATGGGTTTTTTTTCAGTTGCAGGGACAGCACAACTTACTGAGGCAGCCATGGCCTCCCTCCCATCACATAAATGAAATTTATGATGGGACAAGGGAGAATCCCTGGAAAAAGACAGTGACTGGGAGTAAACAGCTGCTGCCAGAAGAAATAATCCTGGCTGCAGTGCAGCAGATGCCTGTGGAGGGCTGTGCTGGCAGCCCATGCCCAGCGTGGGAGCCCAGCCCGAGGCAGCCCCAAACCCCATCCTGGGTCTGCTGTGTCAGCTCAGGCACTTGGACTTACAGGGGGTCTCCACTGGAAAAGGAGTGCATGGACATTTCTCAAATACCTATCAAATCAAGCAGAGGCTTGGCCTGGTTTATAATTAGCAGCTCTTTGAAGCATTTCTGAGATCTGGAATGTGGAAAATGAGACCAGTGGCCTAAACCTTGCAACTTAAGTTGCCAAAAACCATATAAACACACATATATATCTCTTGTGCTATTTATCTCATTTGCTGCCATGCACACATACATTTATAAAGTACACTTTGTACACACACAAACACAGATCTTGTCCAAGGCAACTCAGTCTTCGACTAACTTATTTACAGCCACATCTCAAACAGAATTAACTGAGTAAAATCATGTTTAAAAAATGTAATGTGCATGTTTTGCACATTAGGAGGGTTTTTTAACACAACTGTCTTGTCTTGGTCACTCTTCTCTACATTCAATTAGCAAATATTTTTGTTTTACAGGAATATTCTGTAAAGCCAATTTAAATATTTTTCTCATTGACTTGGATAAATATGGAAAAATGTAAAGCACTGAAGAAGGCCAAATAATACACAATAACTGCTGAGATTTTACATTAAACAGGAAATGTAAATAAGGAAAGATGGCATAATTGTTAGATCACAGCTGCCAATAATTCACAAATATTAACAGTTCAAAATAGAATAACATTTAGTAGAAACTAATTTTTTGGGTCTACAGTGACCCCTTTTAAGATACTGCAAAGAGTTTTAAATCCTGTTCTCCAAGGAAAACCTCATAACTCTCAGCAGAATCTCTACTGCCTTCTAGTATTCCTGTCAGAATATTTATTAATCATGATAATATTCATAATACACAGAAGCTTACTATTTTTAACTCTCAATATTCCTATCCATGTAGTTTGGCTTTGTCCAATCATTATATTTCTCCAGTTCTAGAAATTTTTTCTTGTCCCAACATCATAAAGTGCCTGCTTTCCTGGAATGTTAGATCAAATGCTTATCTATGTTTATTATGAATTACATCCCAGACATTTGTTTCCCTGCTTGCTGGTCTTTATTTAAGGGACACTTTACACACAAGCAAACATGACATGCTAATTCAGGAAGTTTTCCAGTAATTTTCTTTTGTTTTAAATTTTTAAAATTTTTAAAATCATATTCCTTTTTTCTTTTTTTTGTACCATGTTCCTATTTTTGAAATATGTTGAATTAGACACAACAATTGCAAGTGGCCCATAAAATTACTGAGATAAGAGTGAATAGCTTTGCGGCTAGAGTTACTTCTTTCATTAGGAGACCAAATGAAGAAATTAATTCACATTAAGCTTTCAAGAAAGAAGAGAGATGGGTACTGCAACATCCACCTTCTGTCTCAGCAGAAGTGAACCAGGCAGAAACAAACCTGATAGTAGGAAAAAAACATAGGTAAAAAGGGATAAGTACATGTACACAGAACAACTATGTATGCTCATTGTCCTGTCCCAGGGTAACAAACTAGAGAGATACAAATTTCTCTTACTATTGTAGAGGTGTTGAGATTTTTTTTTATTTCTTTGAAGAAAAACTCCTGATTTTATTTTAAGTCTCAGACAGGAAAGAACCACTAAACCAAGCACTTCTAAAGGCTGCTGCTGACAGCAGCTCTGTCTTAAGAAGAATTTGGCACCTTTAGTTCTCCAGACTACTTCACATTTTCATTTGACTTATCGAGGTCATCTTAACACCACTCAGTTTTGTAGGTACTTGATCTTGTCATCAAGGCAGTGTATCACAAAGTGAAATCTGTGCAGACCCTTGCACAGGGTTGCTGCTCTCTTGCACTGCAAGGCATTGTACCTAACAGTCTAGGAAATCTCCCTTCCATCCTCTGGTACTTGTGCATCATTATCCAAGTATTTGAAGTGCAATAATTAGTGGTATTCTAATGTAAAGGTCACATTATTCATTTTTTTCTTTTTGGTTATGGGAAAATTGAGATAGGAATCTCAGAATCTCGGTCAGTCTATTTTTATAACACACATAATAAGTATATCACAGTCTCACTGATTGCAGGACCATTTTTTCTGAAAATATGAATAAGCACAGTGTCTGGATACAAGGGATAAAAGTATTGACTGTGTTTTTCTGACAAATATTAAAATAGAAAGAAAGCAGAATAACTTTCTTTAGATATTACATGACTACTATAATTTGTATAGCAACATAAAGTTGTGTAATATTTATCATTTTATATGGATCTTCTCCTGGCTAATGTGCAAGCTTAATGCTGACTAACATTATATAAAAGTTCTTTGATTTAACATTCATAAAACAAAGCCAAGACAAATTAAAACTCAAAAATAAAATAGGTTTTACCAGTATTTCTATTATTAGTTCATAGGATTTTCAAGATGGGAATTGACCCTTTTTTACCTATCTTACATAGGGTCAGTTATAGCACCAATATTTAAATTCAGTACTAGGAAGGAGACAGATTGAACTTGTCAACAATATCAATGCCATCTTATTTTGCATTCTATATATGGAAAGATCAAGAAATAATTTAATTCAGTAACACATACACAACAACAATGCTGGAATGAACCAGAAGATTGTTTCCCTAGAAAGTAATTTTCACCAAACCAAAAGCTCAAACAATTTGGTTGCTTATAGTAAACCCTTCACCAGTTACTTTGAGGCAGCATTGCCACAAATTGGCTCATTTCTAGGTTCAGCCACCAGAACTCAACAGAATGAGCAACTAGATCCTGCCCCTAAAATGAAGCTTTGTGTTTCTTGAGACTCTGCACCACCACACTTTTGGTACATTAATGCAGATGGGAAGCATTGCTTCACTCTCTGTTGAATTACTGGCACTTTTCTCAGAAAAATGCACCCTTGGTGGGCAATGGAACATGGCCTCTGTGCTCTGCAACTCAGTGTTCAAGTGGGGAGAAGTTCTCTAAACCAACAAACAAATATATATTCCTGCACAGCAATCATACACTCCTACAAAAACACATCATATTCTAACAAAAAAATAGATTTAAAAAATTTACGGTAACAGCATTTTTTGCTCTTTGTATTGCCCATTTTGAGAACTTCTCCATGGTAACTTGCTCTTCTTCTCTCGGTCAATATGATACATCCTGTTTCAATTCAGCAGATGTTTCCTCTTACTCTTTTCTCTAAGATTCATTATTTATTCTACATTAATATGTACTGCATTGCATCTGCCATCTGCTAACCTAGGCACATAAAATATCAAAATCCTTTTATACTCGTCTGCAAGGTCCCTCAAAACTTAGTGCTTCTCCTACGCGAGCTCATCCGGCGCTTAGAGATAAATCCTGGAAGTGCTGCCCAGGCTGGGAGGCCCTGTGCCTGCAAGCAATCAAACTAGCCCCAAGGACAACTCATCATTTCCAAGGGTTCCAAACCTGCCCACTAAGGACAGCATCACTCTCGTGCTCACCCTCATTATTTCTCATACAAAATGAAATGGAGCAGCACAGCTGTGAGAAACACTCATATGTGTCAGAACCACCAATACAATAGGAATACGAATAGCATTAATGTCTGGATGGATAGTGTACATGAGCATTTCTAGCTTATTTTAAAAACCTCTCACGTCGTGTCTTGTCTGGATTATAAAGGCTGGAGTGAGAACTTGACACGAGATAAAGGAATGGACTTGTACTCTGATAATTATTTAAATTTAAAATATAAAAGCAGTCCTGGCAAGAGAGAATGGCATAGAAAGACTCTTCCACTGATTTCTAAGTACCTTAATCACTGACTTCCTCAAGCACTTAATTTAAAGTAGGGTTGAAATTCTCTCTGGAAAAGAAAACATTTTACCAAAAATCTCGCTTCCATTGTAAGCACTTTAATCACTGTGCTCATGAAGTGACATTAAAGATAAACCACCCTCCTCTGCATTCCCCTATTAGATAGTGAAACTTAGACATAAATGGCAAATGATCATCTCATCATCAGCTATTCTAATTTCTGCCTTCCCCCCTGCAGGCTTCCCTGCATTTCAACAGCTGCATCTGCCATTTGCACCCAAAACATCTGGATACCAATTTGAGGTGACTCCTGTTGTGATTATTCATCTTTCTGGAGTTTCAGGGGAGGGAAGTGGGGTGTGTGGCCAACACTGATGATACCTCCATGTTGTGTTTGTTCCAAATGTTAGCTAGGAAGACAACTGCACAGAGAGAGGGCTTCCAGAAACCTTGTACCCTCTTTTCATCTCATCAAGTTTATTAATGAGCTTCTCCTGCAGCTTGTCATCTCATAAGATCTAACTCTGAATATAGGAATTTCTTCAAGGCTGAGCAGTACTTTCTTCTTAGGAAAGAGAACCCCACAACTACCAGCTACTTCTTGCCAGACCTTCAGAGCACCTCTGGTCATTGTGTGGCACTAAACAGCAGCATGCTCCAGAGCTCTGTGAAATCAAGCATAACAAGAAAGAGGTTATCACCTCCTGCTATATAATTAGAGTCACTTAATGCTTCTCCCAAGAGCATCAAGTGAGAGAGAGTAGTCAGTGGGTTCATTGGGTGAAGAGTAACATGCTACTCACTGAAAAGCTCCTGCTTTTCAGATCCTGTCATTCAGATCCAATGACACATCCCAGTGTCAGCAGGAGCACAAATTGGAGGGAAACTGCAGCCTTTGAGTAGATCAGGGAGCTCTCATCACTCTCAGTTCCTCAGGTACAAACTCCACTTTTGGCTGGAATCACAACTGTGTAATACTTAGTAACAGGGAGAAAAATTCCACAGAAGTGTTTCTCCAGAGCAGTCACAGGCAATAGGTCAATAATCCTCACTAATTCTGGCAAAACAGAGTTTGGACTTAGTGCAAAAAAAACCCAACTGTGCGTTGTGAATAAGAAGAAGGAATCAGAGCAAGTTCCAAATCTTATCCATCTACTTTTTATGAGATTCTGTTACATATGTGGTCAAGCTGAACCCAGATTCACAACACAAAGACCAGAAAAAAAGAAATAGCACTAAATAAATCTTAGTATAAGAGGGGAAGTTTTGATATTAAAGGCCAGAACTGTCTTAAGTGGTGAAATATATATTTTCATGTGAGACAAGATTTATCTCCTAAGCAATCAGGCATAAAAACCTGAATAAAGACATGTAACAGACAGGTATGACAGTCTGCAGAACTTTCTGTCATCAACCACAGCACTTTGTCTCTTTCCAAACAGAACCCAGGGAAAAGTCATCTATCTATCAACATGCCAGAGTAATCTATTAAACAATGAGATGAAGACAAGCACCCATATTTCTTTTTTTCATATTCACTGAATGCTCCATCTTAGTTGAAGATGTCTTGGATGAAATAGAAGTTTGAAGTTTGTCATATTAAACTACATCTTAGCCACAGGCCACAAAGAGTGACTGATTAAATTAGTACTTAATTTCATGGCATGCTATAGACCTGTGCACATATTCAGAAAATGAGCATAGTGTAGAAAAATTTGCTTCTCCTTACATAATATTGTAATTTTCTAAAAATTGAGTCTCTAGAGAAATTAAGTATTACCTTCTTTTTCTCCACTAGATGAAAAGTAAACCTTCGATTTTACCCAGATACCTGAATTAATGTATCTACAATTTTGCAACATGCAGGTAAAAGTAATCACCAAAACTAAATAAAAAGACAACATGTTTGTCCCAAGAAAGAAGCCATCCAATTATCTTTTGCTGCCATCCACTTGCCCCCATGCTGTTGTTGCCTGTGTTGCTGGTTGGGGGTGTGGTCATTGCCCAGAATCAAAGTAACCTTGCAGGGACAAAAAAGGGGTCTGCGCAGGATTGTCTCTCTCATCATCCAAGAGTTTACTTAGAGCTGTCTGGTCCAAAACAGCTATTCTTTAATCAGAGATGCAAACAGGTTTTAACATTCCTACCCACCCAAAGTTTTATCTCAGCAGACATCTTCCTGGCATGTAACCCTCATTCCTCTTCTTGCCAAAAGCAATCCTCACACCCCCACTCTGAACACTTACATTTACAGACACTCATGATTTATGTTAGAGGTAGAACACCTGAGTAGAAAATGAAACACTTATAGACTACTTCTGAAAAACTTCAGATAGAAGCAAAAATACCTTCACCTCTCAGCATAGCAAACAACCACCGACACCTGTTCCAAGAATTAGAACCAAACTGGTTTTGTTTTGTAATACATAGTTCAAATACAGTTTCTACAGCTCAAGAAAGATAGATGTTTTGGCAATACAAAGAATTTTGAGGGAAGCTTCATAGAAGTTGGAAATGTTTGTTGACATGGAAAGTACAGAGAAAATTACTCACATATCACCTACAACCTGCACTTTATGCATGGAGCATATGCAGGTTTCCCAGAGGCTCTTTACTCCATCATCCAAAATGCAGAAACACAAAGTTTTCTAGAGGTTCTAATAGGACTTGAAATATCTGATTTAAATGGTCAAATTATTTCCAAAGAAATAACAAATGGACAGACACATTTCTGTAGGAATCCTTAAAATCAGAGGGTTTTGGGAGAGCTGCAAAAGACAGGCCTCAGAGACAGCAGAACTGTGATTAGAGCTAAGCAGTAGCCATAAGATTGGTCAGCAGAAAAATTATGAAGAAAGTAGAAAAGTAAGAACAAATAGAACAATGGTCTGTGTATTAACGCTTGTCTAGAATAACTCCTTAAGCTGCTAAAAAAGTATATGTAGCAAGATATTAAGGAGTTCTAAGATTAATAATGAAGCTCTATGCATCGTGTTTTAAGGCTTACAAGTAGGTGTTGTGTTCGAAATAAGCAAGAATTATTTTAACTGAAGGTATGTGTGCTTACAGTGGTTGGATAGGACTACTGTCAATATGCTTTTGCTTTGTATGATCGGTCAAAAAACTTTTAAAGTAAGTTGTAACATTAAGTTCTTTGTCTGCTGCCTGGGATGTGAGCTGATGGCATCTTCCCATTGTCATAACCATGTAATGAAAGTGATGCTGCAAAAATAAAACAGCTCAAGACGTGCTCCTAGCAGTCCCATCCTGTTCATGATTTGTACATAGCCCCTGGCCAGTGATAATTTCAGAGGGAGAAATGGTGGCTTTGGGGCACAAAGTAAATGAAGGCACAGCAGCTGGTAGGTGTACACAAGAGACAGAGGGACACTGAAGTATAAGATATGGTAGAGAATTCTACATAGAGTCAGTAGGAGAGTGACTTTTCCAGACACTTTAAAGACCAGAACAGATTCTACTCCAGTTTGGAAGAGCTTGAATATATGACTCAGTTAAAGCCTGGCTTCTGCTCCGTGAAAGCTTCAGTGATAGAAGTCGAATGCTGCCGTGCCACAAGGCTGGTGAGCTGCAAGGGAAGCCCAGGGCTCAGCCTGCACTGCTCTTCCTAGCCTGGAAAGCAAAGCCAGAGGCAGACACAAGTTCTACTTCAACCTCTGTCATCACAGAAAGGGAGGCAATTGCCAAATGATACAAGTTTAGAACCCTAAAATGAGGAAGTACCCCATGGTTACAGTGCACATGCCAAGGGATTGATCTGATCATCAAATTAATCTGGAGTGGAACTCCTCCCGTGGAATGGGCAGAACAGTACCACCAGTAGCTGTGGAACAGCAATGGTTCAGCACTGTCCAGAGACAACCCCTTGTTAATCAGAAAAAATTATTTTCTTCCTCCTGAAAGAATCCATTGCTATCTTTTGCTTTAGAACAGGCATGATAGGATATTAGGCAAGTTAAAGCTAAGCTAATGTAGTTGCAGAACATTTATGGTTTCATTTCTATGCCAAAAAACATAAAAGAATGTTGCTAAAGCAGCATTATCTCTGCTGAGCTCTTGGGTAATTTTACACCTCTGCTTTGCCTCTTGCACATTGCCTGCTGCAGGGTAGGTTAGGCTGGTGTTTGTACTACTGCATGCAACACAGGACCATAAAACAGGCACACAGGGAACCTGAACCAATTTTGCCATGGGACACTTAACTTCAATATTCCTTGAATTGTTATGATTTTTAACAATATAACTTAAAGGTGCATTGGTACAATTTCCTGCTTTGAAATATGTAGTCATTTTACACAACTTAACATGTCTTCTTGTAAACATCATAATTTTTATCATTCCTCGGGCAACCCATCCCTCCCAGCCTTCAAGCATCAACATCTAACAATGTGCCCTGTATTTGACAGGCTGCTTTGTTACTTATTCAGATTTATTATTTCATGAGCATTTAGCCCCAAGGCACCATCTCAGCCACATATCCATTTACTTATGGTCTACAAGAACTTGTAAGGCCTTGCCTGGCATGCAATGGAACACAGCAATTGTTTCATGTACATTCAGTGCTTGAAAGAACTTACCCATTTCTTTCATTTCTTTAGTCTGATCCACAACTTTCACCAAACATTTCAGATGGGCTGAGAATAGAGTTGTTATAATTAATGTCATAAATTTTAAAGGGTTGTATCATACTTCCAATCACAGACTGTAATCTACGATTACAGTTGCACATGATAAAAAGGTGTATTTCTAATAGATGTTTCCTTCTATGTTAGACATTGCAAAAAATAACACCTGGGCATCACAAACTTGCATTTACAAATGTACTTAGGGGTTTTTCAGAAGCTTTACTGAAATGTAAATAAATAAAGACCTTTTTTTCGTCATCATCTTATTCTGATTTGGAAACTTACATCTCTCACCTTGAGTAGAACAGATTCACTACTATACACATGAATGCAGACTAGGGCCATAACACAAGTGGGGGTTTTTATGTTTATACATAATTTTCAGGGTAAAAAAGAAAGAATGAAGGAGCAGGGAATAACCCAGCCATGACACACCTGCAATTGGGAGAGTACTGGGTAAAATAATTTAGAATTTTATCACCAAAGCTCCCACCAACACATTAACACCCTTCTAGTCTAAAAACCTGCCTTTTACATTGTCATGATTCATCAGAAGAAATAAGCAATTGTGTAGGAGATGGGGTAGCAAGGACATGGAGATCTCTACAGATCCATGAGAATTTCATACATTTTCTCATTTGCCTGCTCTCCACCAGCTCACAGACATTGCCATGACCTGCTACGAGGAAGCAGAGCAGTTCTAGAGGTGTACCTTAGTTCATCACGTATGTGTCCTGTCAGAAAAGGCATAGCATGCTACACAGAACCATTAATAGTAGCTTTTGTCCAGCTAGATCTAGTACAGAATTAAGGACAGAAGTTACTCTGGAGTAAGTTCAAGTTTGCAGTACAATATGTGTGCATGTGTGTGTATATAAATATATATATGTCCCTTTTTGTGGTGCCTTTTTCAAAGCACACTTCACAGAGTAGTAATATCTATTCATTGTTACAAATCATTGGATTTGAATGCAATGACATGCAAACAGGACAAGAGAAGATGTTTTTATAAGGAAAAATATGTCCTTTTGGAAACATTGCCCCTTTGGGTGTAACATTTTTCATAAACAGCAAACAGAGACTCTTTGGAAGAGCTCGCTTGAATGAGATTTAACGGGGTGGAGTTACCTATCATGGATAACATGAAAAAGCACAATGTGGCAAAGAAGAAACACTTTCTAAGAAGCACTAAATAGTTTAGCCAGCTGTGTTATGGTACTAACATAACCTAACAGTCCTTTTTTCATGCACACTGCATTCACACCTCACTCCACATTATTGCAGCCTTTATCTTCCTAGCCCTCCTCACTCCCTCACTATGGAAACATCTCATCAAGAAATGCGTTGGCAGCACATCTTCTCCCATTTCTTGGGTCACACCACTGCCATCGTCAAATGCTTCGACTTGCCTCACTATGACTTGCTCCTTTGAGATAAAGTTGTTACTTCCCAGAGACAGAGGCACAAGGGGGAAATCAGAGCTGAGCACACCAGCCCTGTCTCCCAGCCCTGGCAGGTGGCTGTCCCTGGGCTCTCAGCTCAGCAGCCAGCTTTGGGGGGAAATGCTCCTGCCTGAGCCAAGGCCAAACACAGCTGGGCCATGGGAGATGGCTTTTTGCAGGCCTGGGAGGGGAGGGAAGATGCTGTAGGTGTGCTGACCAGTAGCTAATTTTTTTGCAGCAGAGGCTCTAGAGGACACCTCCAAGTGGATCAGAAGCATAAACTGAATCTACACTATCTAGATAGCTTTCCTCCAATTTTCATAACTTGTTTAGCTTATTTTGTCCACATGCAATCATAACTTATTTATTATATATAGACTGTCAAATATGGGGCCTTTGAGGAGGGAAAAAAAAGAAGTTTGTACTGCTGACTGACCTACATTCCTATGAATAAAGTTTCTCTTCCTTTCAAGTTGGTTGTACTTGGAAGAAATATCCACAAAGTCTACTGTGTTTGGGGAAATAAATTCAACTGATTCTCTATTCCCATACAGCTGGTATTTTTTCTAAGGTTGTTTTTACATAGGCATTTTATTATTTTCAATGTAGTTCTGAACTGGAGGACATTATTTGCTGAGGAATTCCCTTCATAATTTGAATTTAAATAATCTAACAGATCTGAAGAATAAATAATGGTGGATATAACTTAGGGTAAGCAAAGAAGGAAGTCTGCATCAGGACCAGCAAAGCAGGATGATCCCATACTATTGCTGACCCGCTGGGACAGCAGCCCTATCTCCATCCACAACTGATACTCTGATACAGCTGGTGCCTCTTTTGTAGCCTGTCAACAAAGCTAGGAGCTCCTGGCCTGTGACATTAAAAATATCCCTGTCCTAAAACAAATAACTTAATTCTCTGACTTTCTGAAATGCAGAAGCAGGAGGTTTACTCTTAATGAGCAACCTTTAGTACCACAAGACTCTGCCCAAAGATTGACTCAATAGATGATATCTTTGAAAGCATCAGGATAGAAATTCAGAATACTAATTTAATAGTCTTTTTTACTAAACTCTGGTATACAGTTTGTGGAGTGGACTTCTTTATACTCTGGTTTACAATTTTTTTATATTTTGAAATACTACAATATTTGTTAAACAGAATTCATTTGTACCCTCTTCTACCAGTAATTTATCCTACTTACATCATCCTTGAAAGGTTCTTCTGACAAACGTGTCTGATCCCTAGTCCAACAATATCCAAAGGAGGATAGGATAACACCTAAGAAGTCACAACCTTTACATCATTGCAGACTCTGGATACTCACTCATAAGATTGCATAGGACAAACCTGCTTTTCTCTAAAATTGTGTTTACACCATAAATTTTACTGGAAGGCCAGTGTGAGGAAATCCATCTATTCATTTGGGTTTTACTGCACATACCAAGTGAGTTTCAAAGTGGCAATAATGCTACTGGATATTTATGATTTTTATTTTCCTTAACAAAGGTATTATAAACAGAGGCAAGTTAACTCCTTTAGCAATGGGAAGGGGACAGCTGCCTGAAAGGGGAGAGTTGCTGGCACCATCACATGGGATTTAGTAGATTAGGCCAGTGATTTAACAAATGAAATGTTTAATGAAAGTCTGGAGTTTAAGGAAAGACTGGAGGTGGCACTTAATGCCATGGTCCAGCTAACATGGTGCTGTTTGGTCATAAGTTGGACTCAATGATCTCAGATGATTTTTGATTCTGTGATCCTATTTAAAAAAAAACTCTAGATAGAACCAGTTGAAGCACTCAGTTATTTCAGCTTTCAATAAAGTGTGAGTGATGAGCAACAATTTGCTGATGAGACAAGGAAAGCCACAAAGTCATCACATGCCAAGAGCTCTCCTGAGAGCTCAGACACAGCAGAAAGAAAGTGCCAAAAAATAAAATATAAAGGTGAAATTTAAAACCTACTCAAGCTGTACGACAGACTAATTCATTCATTATTCAGAAGTACCTAATCTCCTAGGTACTAAAACCCAATAGGTGACTCCTTACTTAATGTTTCCAGGTAAAGCTCCCGGTGTGTTAACCTTAATTACCCTTATAGTAGGGTAATATAGTAGACAGGCTTATAGTAGACAGGCTGATCAGCTGTGCTCCAAGACATGTAGGCTCCAGCAAACAGCTCAGATCTGTTAAAAACACTGAAAACCAAGATGTGGCCAACACTGCAGTAGTGGCAGAAATGGTGGAAGCACATGTATGCCTTTTACACTTTCAGCTACTGGATAAGCATTTTTTTAAAAGCCAGAACTGTCTTGCCTAGGTACTATGGGCAGATAAACACTTCAGTCCCTACCTTCAAGCCTGGCTCCACCTTTATTTGTCCCATGACTGTTGATTTCTTGGCTGCAGGGTGACTCCAACTCAAAGAGTGGACATTGCTTACACCTCTCCCTCAGCTGAGATGCTCACACAAGATGGGCAGGCTGACACTGCTGTCTGGGTGTCTCCTCTGGGCTGTTTGTGCTCCTTACACAACTGACATACCAAGGCAAACACCTAAGGCAAGCAGGCAGGATCTTCCATTCCATGTCTCCAGGGATGCAGGTCTCCAAAAGCTGCCCAGGCAATGCAAGTGGTTATGCTGGGCTGGATGGGAAAGGATCAACCTCCTGGAAATTTTGGTGGGGCAGTGCCTAGATGAGATACCTAAACAGAAGGCTAGAAGCCTTCCCAAAGGGTGCCCATGCAGTCCCAGGAGAGCCAAGTGACAACAGCAGATCCATATCTTAAGCTTCAGTTATTTTAACACCTGGAACAGATGTTAGTGTTACTTATTCCTGCTCACTCAAAATTAATGTGTGCTATATCATAATGCTCTTGAGGGAGAATCTACTTTTTTGATATTTATTATTAAACATGGAATAAAGCTGAGAGTCTCTGAACCACTTTACCCACAGAAACTGACTGCTTGCATTCTTTTCTAGGTCTCTTAAGAATATTAATTAGGATCCCATAAACATAAAACATTGGGGTTTAGTTTGTTGGTTTTTTTTTTCAATGCAGATTTGGACTGAGTTTTCAGAGCAAAAGCATACAATTAGTAAATTAAACAAAGATTTTTCAATTTCTACTGAGACTGAGATATACAATTACCAAATGCAGTGAAAAGAGGTAAGTAAAATTGTTTAAATTTCCATATCCCTATCACCCCACCAAAAAAACCCAACCCCTTAGTTTTACTAGTAGACCTAACATGTAACAGGACTAATGAGGCAAGGCACTCATGTCAAAATAACAGTCCTTGCCTTCATACTTGTATTTCAGTTTCTGTGCTGAATATGAGTCAATGTCAATAGATAGATACAGAATAGATATTATTCTTAAACAATCAAAAAACCACTACCTAAATGAGCAAGAAAGACAAGAAAACACTTTCCAAAATTCTCATTTTTCACCTCTTTTCACATGCTTAGGTGCGTAAGTACCCAAGAAGAAAGAGGCCTTGCTTTCAATTTCTCCTAATACTTGTTTTATAAAATATTTTTAAAAACTCCTCAACCCATAAATCTGTAAATGAATAGTCCTGTTAAATTTGCATTAATTGGAAATAAGAATGATGGGTGAATGACAAAAAAAAAATCCAGGAAGAATTTTCCCCATGCAGTGGCATGGATTGAGTAACATTATCTGCAGTCTATTCAAAGCAAACCATGGAAAAGGAAAAATAAGTTTTATCCAAATTACAACTAAAACCAGGCTTTTACTAAAAAATATTGATACAGAATAAAATGAGTTCTGGCTTCATCTCCTTTACTTTGCTGGTAGACTTTCTACACCTAATGCAAGTGAAAAGTCACTGCAGGTTCACTGAGCCTCAGGAATTGCATTGATGAGGCATAAGCCCACTGCAGAATGTTAACATATTTTGCTTCTGTTTCATAATTTTATACTGCAATCTTTTATATCTACTTGGATTTTATTTACAAATTATTTTCAAATTTGAAGCTTAATCTATTAAAAATATTTACCAATGCATGGTTAAAACACAACAAATAAGAACCCCAGTACTGGAGAATGCAGGCACAAAAATACAGTAATTAAGGTGCACTGAGAGAACAATGCAAAATACCATTTATGCACTCCAGTGAGCCACAGCTCTGTGCTAAAAGACAGGGAAATATAAATGACCAGTCCTCAAAATATACCCAAAAGAAGGGCTCAGCTCCATTTATGTCACCTGTCAGACTCAGAGTCTGGCCCAGGCAATTTCACTCAGAAAATTGAAATGTGTAGGATATTTGAACACGCAGATGCAAGGTGTAATTTTATTCAGTAACTGACACTCACCTTCCAGTGTTCTCAAATGTGTTTTTTTGGTTACATTTTAAACTTAAAAGTATAAAAAATTCTCCTTTCTTGTGGCAGCAGAGTGAATCCTGTTATCAATACAGATAATGCTGGGGCATCTTCCAAGGAATCAGTTGCAACTCCACTGTCCTGAGATGCCAGACACCAAGGAGCTTTATCACAAATGTGCCCAAAATCCCTAAAAATCATTAATAATAAAATACTCACCATCCCCAGGGATTCATGATGAGAACTTAATTCAGAGAGGTCTTGAGAATTCATATTTGGAGAGGTTTCAAACACTTAGCCTTTAGTTAAATTTAAAACATTTAAAATGTTTTAAATTTAAATATGCATTTACTTCACATAAGTGAACACTTCATATGACTTAATTTTTGCTACATGCTTAGCCTGCTGGCAGATTATCATATAAGATACAACAAAATTGAATTTTTTTTTTTTTGTATTATATTTGCATTGTCTCATATATTTTCTGATACTGTCCTTCTCTCAGAAAATAGCAGGATAATTGCACGTCCTTGTGAGTTGTAGAAATAGGTTAAATTTGGTATATGAGATTACTAAACAGATGGAAAGTAAAACATCCAAAATCCCAATTCAGTGAGTTGTTTAAAAGTGGTCCTTTAGCTTTAAACAATAGTGTTGGAAGAGACTAAAAAAAATTATGTTCTTAAACACTTGCTAAATCAAGCTTACCTGATAAAATTTACTGCCTTAACTATCAGAAATGTTATTACTACCAGTGAAAGAATGACTGAGATCACAAACTACAGCCTTTAACCATGCCAAAATACAGACAATTGGTGACCCATTCAGAATATTTCAGAAGTGCAACTGAAAAGGCTATGCCATTGCTGGGGAGCATTTTTACAAGATGATTTATGGTAAGAATGAAAGCTCATGCCATCCTTTTTCATCCATTTCATCAATTTTTCCTTCTCCTGGAGGTGAGATAACAGCAGCTGATGTGGAGGGGGCCTGCTGGCAGAGACCAGAAGAAGCTGATGCACACAACTGAACTGACACTGCTGCTCCCACCACCCCCTCCCCACTGCCTTTTTTTAGGGACATTTTTCATGACACCAAATCAGAAACATGTAAACATGAATGGCTGATACATATATTCTGATTAAATCATTAATAATGTGAACCAGATACCAATCCAGTCATGAAATACTTCCTGAAATGTGAGAATACTTTAAGAGTAACTAGAGAAAGACCATTGATCTTTTTAGAGTATGTCTCTCTATATACTGTGTAAACATATTTTTTAAAATTGCATCAGTAATTTTTACTGAGTTCTGTTGCAGTGATATTAATTATATATTTTAAAGTATATAAATAATATAACCCCAGATATGGTTACAGACACAGACAGAGATAGCCCCAGCCATCCAAGAAGTACACATGATTACTAAATCTGGTCAAACACTTCCAGAGAAGTACAAAGCACTTGGCTTTAACTTTAAATCCTGTGAGTTCTTCAAAGTTTTATTCTGAGATGTCAACTAATCAGAGGCTTTTCTCTTCAAGAGGTGAAATAATTGCTGTCCATCATCACCTGAATTTTTCTGACTGCTTCTTGTACTTGTATATGTGTTGGACACAAATATTTGCCTCCTATAAGCCTAGCAAAAATTATAGGGAAAAAAAGTAAAACAATATCACTTTATTTACATGCAAATTTTAACCTTTTCAATTAGATACAAAAGATGCATGTAAATAATCATTATTATTTTTTAATAATTTTTTTTTAATAAGAAAGCTCCTACGAACAAAAATGTGAGAACTTATAAAGCCTAAAAAAGAGTGGATTAGACTTGCTCAATTATCCAAGGGTTTACTGAAGGCACAGAGCACAATGACACTGAATGTCTGTAGTATTTTATTGTTCCCATAGATTTCTGAACAAAGAAAACCCCATGGAAGGAAAAACAGGGTTCCTTTCTATTTCTCCCTCAAAAAAATCCCTACATGCACATTCACACAGTGATTGCTTTCTAACCTCATCCTTGTAAGCAGAAGGAAAACCTGCAGGTGAGAATTTCATTGCAGCCAGGTTAGGCAGAAGGACTCAGAGTTGGCTGAGCTTCACACTTTTTCTGAAGAGACACTCTTCCAGTCCCTCTACCCATCTCCCTCTTATTGCCAGCATCCTCTTTTAAGTGGTTATTTAGACACTTTTCCTCAATGTTTTCCTTATGCCCTCAGACTGTGATCAAAGGCACTGCTGCATCCCTTAGCAGGCACGAGTCATTGCTCTCTTGGCTGCTGCTGCTGACAGCAATGACTATGGGTGCCTCTGAAGCACTGAAAAGGCAGCAGGAAAGTTGATGTGAGAGGAGAGAATACACTGTTAAAACAAAAAAAAATCTGAAAAATAATGCATGTTTAAGATATCACTACTGCTTTTTCCCTAGCCTCATTATACTTCCTCATAAAAGTCAACAATATTGTCACCAGATAACCTCTGAAAGATGAAGAAGATCTTCTGCTAAAGCCAAAATCAGTATAAATAATAATGAAAAAAATAAAATTGCTTTTTCTCTGGATGCATCCTATCTGTTGTCACATTCAAATGGCAGGTTTTTAAACACAGCCTTAAAAAGTTCGTTTCTGCCTCTGCTGCTTGCTCTGCCTTTGCCTGCTGTCATACAGCAGCTCCCTAACCTCCCACTCAAAGTTGGTCTGTAGTTCTGGAGCTCAGCTCAAGAGGAGGTGGCTTGGCAAGCATCTGCCTTGCTGCTGAAACTGGGGTAGCTCCCCAGCGAGAGCAGCAGAGAACAAAGGAGCCTGTAACGCTACAAGAGGACTACAAGGAAGAACAGGAAGGAGCTCATTCTTGTTTGAAAGAAAAAAAAAAAAAATCCCATCCAAACGCTGAATTAACATTATTAAGCAGTTTTTTTGTTGCAGCAGTCAGAGCAGCAGCACAAACAGGTCCCAAGAGGTGCAGGCAATATGGATCTTACACACACACATGCAAAAATACATAAAACTTACCAGTGCTACTTTGTGCTTTTGAAAGCAGAAAAATAACAAGTAGTCCTACCAATTAGACTTTCAAAAGAGCATAAATAACTCATGTGTTCAAACTCCACAAAGTTTCAATGAAGTTAACTGCCTTACTTCTCTTGAGGCTTCTTTAACCTACACAACTACTCAAAAACTTACTAGAGATTACACAAATCATTATGATAAATGAGGACCAATTCAGAAACAATCAGGAAAAAAATAAAATCATTAAGATACTGAGCTCTGCTTTGAGATACTGAAAACAAATTACTGCTGAAATTCAGAGCTGATGTGGAAGCTCTGCATATTGTGTACTCACATGTCAGGGCTTTGGCAGGCAGAAGGTGCACCAGCAAGCTGTCCCTGCCCACATCACCTATTAATCAACCAGATTCATATGAGAATGAGAGACCATCCAGTGAGAGGCAAATTTCCTGAGACTGCATTTCATCTTTTTCCTCAGCAAAAGAGGATGAGTAACTGCAAAACCTTGTTGTTCTCCCTTCTGTTTCTATCACCACCATTAGGACTTTGCGAATGAAGACTAAGTGTGTATAGATTTAATCTCCACTGGGCATTTGCTTTATTCCCCTGACTGTTCTTACAATGCAGACACAGTGAAAGTGACTGCTGACTCCTCTGTCTGGGCATTAGCTCAGAGGCAGCAGTGACCAGGTCAACAGACACAAGTTATGCACCAGCCAACTATTGTGCCACGTCCAGCATGAGACCACTTAAACTGCATCTGCTAATCCCACAGTTCTGCGTGCCCAACACAGACAAAGCAGGCGAGGCTGCACCTAAATACCCCCTTCCCTATAGATATAAAGTGGACTTTCCTTTCTAACCCCAGGGATTGGAGTCTGTTGTGCAGCTTCATTTGATGCTGTCTTGTTTTTCTTCCTGAGAAAATCAGTGCTTACAATGTGCCAAATAAACTTCCCCCATGCAAAAGTACAAGGGAGATTCAAAAAACTGAAATGGTCAAAATATTGTCTCATCCCCACTGAATAAGATCTTCCAGTGCTGTACAGAAAGCGCTGCTGGTAAGAGTGACTTCCCCTGCACTCCCTTCCCTGGACATTCCTGACAGCTAGGGTATATTAAACACTTTAAATTACTAAAACCTCCAGGCACCCTGCAGACAATCCATGCTGCCTCCATACCTCATAGGTCATACACTTAAAATCTGTAACAAAGGCCAGTAAATTCTCAATGAAGATATTCCAAATATCTAATAAAAATGAAAGATTATGGAATGGCATCCAGAATGCTCCTTGTCCTCAGGGAGGCAAGGTCAGCATGGGCCTTCCCTCGCTAAACACGCTGTGCTTTCATAACTCTCATTTATATAGACTATATGAAATCACCCGCTTAGGAGATTTAAAACCCACATTTCTTCCTAACCAAAAACAGAAGTGGAGTAGAGACACAAAAAGTTCTCACTAGCAAATGATAAAGACACTCATAGGACACAATAGATGCAGTTTTTATTACTAAAATGTTCAAAGATCAAGAATTTAAATAACCAGTTACATTGTTGACATCAATTAAGTATCCAAACTCAGTTTCTAGATGCTACTTGGAAGCACACACACTCACAGAGTACACTGTCCTCGTTTCCCTGGCGTGCCTATATTGAGGGGATAGCTACATTCACCTAAAGCAATGCAGTAGGACTATTTTAAAGTGCAGGGCTTTGAACAATTTTTAATGCTATTACTCAGCTGCACTGTAACAAGTTATGGAAATAAAAGGAACTTGCAGCAAGCTCAAACAGGGGCACATACTTGAGGCATGAGGCTGTACACATGTGGCCACATACATATGTCTGTTTACCTAATTCACACAAGATACTACTCATGCAGCACAAATATATAAAATCACCTAAAAAAACTTGCTCTAGTTTTCAGTGGATAAGGCTAAGAAAGATAAAGAGGTTTGTTCCACTACGATTCTCTTTTCCTCTTCCTTCCTAACCAATGTAACCAATTGTGCCTTGCCATGGAGGAAGCTTACAGAAGGCAATTTTAAAAATTGAAAATTTAAAATAAAATAAAAATTCAAAAATTTTAAAAAGACTGAGGGAGAGAAGGACACCATTATGCAGCTAATGCCTCACACTGGCACCGTCAGCAGCAGAGGACAGACATCCTTGAGACAGAATTAACTCTGTCTGTACCCCCCACCATCCTCCCCCTCTGAAGTGCACGGCTGTGGACAGAGGATAATCACAGGAGCAGGCACCAAAATGTTTAGCAAATGTCATCAGTATTGGGAGAGGTGTCATGTTTGCATCACCAACACAGTGGGGAGAGGGAAGGGAAAGATATTTCTAAAGACCAAGCAAACCATAGCTGGTTAACACACATTTGCAGCATCAAGAACTGGAAGGTGGAAATAACAGTGATGACAAGTTTGACACGGAACAAAAATTAGTCAAGTGGTTAATGGAAATACTGTGCATATGTGCACACTTGCCATTTATATCCCTGCATGATTTTGCATGATTGTCCTACTTTCAAAACATTTCAGTCTTTACTGAAACTTTTCCATAGTCTAGGCGATCCTTACATAAACCATAAATTTGTAGATGGCTTTTTGCCTTCCAAATTATTATTTTCACTAGTTTCTTGAATAATAAGTCCATGCTTGCAGAAATTTGTCAATTTAACAAGTTGTTTATTAATGAGAGGCCATCAAGGTTGGTTAGTTAAAAAAATTCAACAGTCTGGTTTAATTACATCAAGCACAGGAACTGAAGTGGCCTGAATGCACATAAAACACTCTGGGAGCTCATAAACACAGGGTAAGAAAACCCATAAAATTCCTAAGTATTGGTTTGTGTGTTCATTGTACATTGTCTCATGCTACAATTACTTAATATTTGATAGTATCAGCAAAATGATTGGGATTTTATAAACATAAATAGACAGACTTACTTTCAAAAAAAGCATTTGCACATTGGCCAACAAAAAGAAGATAACAGAATGAAAAAACAGATGAGATAAATAAACTTGGATAATGAGAAATCATTACATTCATCAGTTAAGTACTTCGATATTGCATAAATTCTATTTACTATATGTAGTAGGCTGGTCCATGTATCTCCATGAGCTGTCCTTTGATTATGAAGGTGAGACCCTTCTGTTCCTCATCCTGAGACAGCATTAACTGGAAACATCTGGGTATAACCTGCCAGACTCACCAGACAGGTAACACCAGGGAAAGCAAGACCCCAAAGCTTTGGGGAAGTGTGGTTTGAAGTGTCAGTGTCCAGGGGTACCAACAGCATCTAGGTGAATGATACTATCCTGCCATGCATGACACTGACAAAGTATTCTTCAGTCTTTTCTGCTGAAGAGTTGTTCCTAAACAATAAAAACATATTTCTGTGAGGAAAAACTTCTTGAGAAGTCAAAGAAATGGAGAATGCTTCAGCCTAATTGAAGGGTTTAGGAACTCAGATGACAGGACTCAAAACACAGAAGCTTGGTGCTTATATTTTAGCAAATTCTGTGCAAAAAACCCCCAGGCTGATGGGACAGGAAAAAAACCCAAAAACACCAAAACAGAGGCAGGAGGCAGTACTTCACACAGATACCCCAGATCCTACAGCCCCAAACATCAAAGAGGTTGAGATATCAGAGTTCTAGACTGGGAGAGACTGGTGCTCATGTTGCTTTGGGGCATGGTGTAGAGGGGATTTTTGCAAACACACATTACATAGATGCTAACAGGATCCTGGTAGCTAGAAGTTGCTTAAGACTGCACTAATTACTGTTGCGGTGGAGTGGCAGTCTCAGAACTGTTATGCAAATCTCAGTTTCCTGAGCAGCTTTACAGTAAATATCTGCTATTACATCTTTAAAAATAAATGTCATTATTTTATAGAAATTTGTTCTTTAAACTTGTCTTAAAAGAATGCATTAAAATGGCATAAGAAACTAATTGAAAATGGGAAATATAACTTGTTTTGCAGCTAATTCCAATCTAGATTTCAGGAAGATATTATCTGGCTTTTTCTTGTCCTATGGCTCCCTCTCACTGGAGCACATCAAAACCAATTGCATTATTTACACCCCCAAGTATGAATCAAAGTCCAAAAGGTTTTCTATAACAGAGATAAAAGAACAGAGCACAGACATGATCCATCACACAAGTGAAACACAATAAAGCTTCAACTCTAGGCAGGACATCTGTATGCTATGCTGCAACACGAAGCTTCCAAAGCCCCCAAAGTCTTTGAAGACTGATGTGGCAATTCAATTTGATGAAAAGGTCCATATTAAATTTCTTATATAGCATACCAAGTGAGTTTATATTTCAGTTTTGGTTTATAATGTTTAATCATGAAACATCTGAATCAGCAAAACAAGGAGGATGGTTCTCTACATCAACATGTCTTCTTTTTGTTTGCCATGTTTAATAAAGAGCACATTTATGAATCCCCTGTGTGGATTTCAGTTTCTTTGTGGAATTCAGACCAGAAGTGAGGTAGAAACTGAGAAA
>VYZP01051583.1:83563-126703 GCA_013400635.1 Hypocryptadius cinnamomeus | reverse complement strand
TTTGTGGCTCATCGCACCATCTCCGTTTCCAAACATAACAGCCCTGAGCAGTTGTAGCCAGTTAATGTAATGTGACACAGGGGTCTGGTCTATGTCTTTAGGAAGGTGACTGCAGAAATTAACTCGTTAGAATTGCTGAAGTGAAGAACTACAGAGGCTACTGTGTTACTGTAAGAGAGCAAATAGTTATATTAGACAATGGTATCTGGTTTTTCTTTTTCTCTTCCTCTAAAGCTTTGTAACCTATGTTAGTGCAGAACCATCAGATTGAACGTGCTCTTGCAGATGTGAGTCCCTGGGGGCAGTGGCCTTATCTGGTTTTTCTTTTCCAAGGGCATGTTCAGTATCTTCTTTAAGGACATCTCTCTTTGTGCTTTCAACAACTAGTGACGTGCTCCCAAGTAACTTCTCTGGTCCTAGAAGTGCTGCATGGCTGAAATCTCATTCTATATGTAAATGGAGTGCCAGCATGCCTGCAGTAGAGGGAATCAAATGTTTGTTACTCACATAAATGTCCAGGTTTGCACCCCTGGAAGCCAAAATTGATGCAAAGCTGAGAGTATTTGGCTGGATTGCTGTCAGGCTTCGTGAAACTTCTTGAGTCTGCTGAGATGAGACTTTGTTGGTTTGGGGTTTTTTTAGAAGAAAAGTGTCAGCAGTGTGAATTGTTCCTCCTGCCTTGGAATCGGTTTTGATTTTAGGAGCAGTTGTGAAGCTTTTGGTTTGCTCTTGTGCAGCCAAAAACTACACATGCAAATAAGAAACAAGTTTCATGTTAATTTTGAATATTAGCAGCGGTTCCTGGTAAGTATGCAGAGAGCTTTCTGGTTTTTCTAAAGATACAGAGTTAAACTGGGAGACTTCTCAGGAATGAACATTGTGAACTTGATAGAGCACATCTTAGATGTGTGTGGATCTCATGTTAGTCCCCAGGTGAGTTGATGGAGAGGGCAGATCGTGCTCTGAATTCAGGGGATGCAGGAAGAATCAACAATGAGGACAGCAAACAGGTCTGCTCAGATATTTTGAGGAAAACAATGCTGTATTTGCCTTGTGAGGCTTGCTGGCTGGAGCTTTGCATTTCTGTGCCAGGGATCCATACCATATGCATTGCCCTTTACAGGCTGTTGTGTTCAGGGTGTGTTGGCATGCCAAGACATCTGATTCTTCCTAAGACCTTTACTTGCCAGGGACCTTTTTACTGTTTTGGGAATGCACAGGGCTCAGCTGGAATGCAGGGTGCTTACCCAGGAGCAGTACTTCCTGTGTCTGCCAGACACAGTCCCAGGGAATTGTCTTAAAGATGCAAAATGCAGGAATGTCACTGTGTTCTGTGCC
This sequence comes from Hypocryptadius cinnamomeus, assembly GCA_013400635.1. NCBI lineage: Eukaryota > Metazoa > Chordata > Aves > Passeriformes > Zosteropidae > Hypocryptadius > Hypocryptadius cinnamomeus. The sequence continues at coordinate 125,365 of VYZP01051583.1, read as the reverse complement.
TTGTGCTTTTGTCTCTTTGGGTACCTACTCAAATTTTGTCTTTTTTTTTTGTCTCCAACTTTTAAGGTTCCTCAGAGATTTAGGGCTAAATGGGAAGTCAGTGTTGGACAGGCAGAAGACATTCTTCTCGGGGGGCCAGAGGATCAGAAGTGCAGCCAGAACTCCAGCGAGCCGGACAGCGAGAAGGACGTGCAGTTGGAATACTACACCAATGGCCCTGGAGCAGAAAGGGACACGCAACTGAACGGCTGCTTAAAATCCTTGGCTTTTGACTCCAGACACGTGGCCAGTGAAAAAGGAAAATTGCACATCAAGCCACAGGTGAAAACAACCTCTGAAAGCAGAAAAAGGACTAGAGTAAAAAAGAGTGGCACCAGAGGGGAAGAATCAAGGGAAGAAATCAAAGACAAAACACCAGAGAGCGTAGTTAGAAACGTGATTGTTGGGGACCTACCAGAGAAACACGCGTCTCACGAGCTTCGCCGGATTGCCAACAGCCTGACAGCATCCAGTAGCACCAGGGAAAACCATTTGCTGTCCTCCTTTGGAGAAAGACGTTTTGAAAAGACACCTTTAAAACTAGACTATGAGAATCGTAAAAGTAATGCTCTGAAAAACACCCTCCAAGGAGATTTGTTTTCCAGCCCATCTTTTGAGAGAGAGAAGAGTTCCCTGGGCATTTTGTGCAGTTCCAAGTTAAAAATACACTATTCTTCTGATGCTGGTGTTGAGAAAAAACAAACTGAATCAGATTCATCCTCTTCCCTCTCTGATGGTGGGAACAGTGATGTAGATACCATGGACCAAAGTTCAGAGAGAGCCTCTAGTGCTCTTGAAGTTAGTGATTCTTCAGATAAAGTGGAGAAGGACTTTCCTATGACATCAAGTGGAAATATTAAACTTTCCATGTATCTTTCTCAGAAGAGCAGCAGAAGGGCCAGGAAGAAGTCGCACAGAGATCGCAAGGCTCTGGGAGGTTCAGTAACCAACAGACTTGATGCTGAATTTGCCGATGGGGAGCTTGAAGTAGGTTTGTCCGATGCTGAGATGTCATTGACACCTCTTGAGTGCACTTCAGATGTGAGAAATTACAGTCTTTCCCTAGCAAACAAGCACACTACCCCCCAAAGTGTTTCCAAGGACAGCTCCTGGCCTGCTGTTACAAATCAAGCAATCTTGAAACCGAAAAGCATGAAATTACCCGGAAACAGGAGTATAAAATGTAAACATAAAGAAAAGGTTGCTGGGTTGGAGCCTTCTCTTGCAGAAGAGGAGGGTGGTGTGAATCGCTGTTCTTCAGATACCAAAGGTTTCTCTGGCCTTTCAAGAGATTCTCTTCAGAGAAGTGGAAAAGTTGATGGTCAGAAACTGTTAAACAACATGCATGAGAAACCCAGGGATTCTGCTGAAATTGAAACAGCCGTGGTGAAGCACGTTTTGTCAGAGCTGAAGGAACTGTCATATCGGTCCATGAATGATGATGCCAGTGACTCTGGCGCTCCAAAGGCCACAGCACCTTTGCTTTTCTCTTCTGTTTCTGGTCATGGTCGTTTGCCTATTGAACCAGATTACAAATTCAGCACCTTGTTAATGATGTTGAAGGATATGCATGACAGTAAGACAAAAGAGCAGCAACTGATGACTGGTCAAAATATAGTCCCATTTCGAAATACCAGCACAGGTGATGGCTCTGGAAGCAATTCTGCAAGTGGTCTCAAGTCTTTGTCTATTGTAGGTCCCCCATATAAAATAGAAAAAAATGGAGATTGTGTCCAGGAAACAGTAACTCCAAACTCTGCTATAAGCAACTCCTCATTTTCACGCAGTCCTCCAACCAAGTTGACAGGGATTGGTACTGGTAAAAGGGAGCCTGCGAGTGCTGCTGTTTCTGGGACAAACGGCACAAATTGCATGTCCAAACGCAACTGTTCAAAATCTAAGCAGTCATCAAAGCTTGGAGATAAAACAGTTTCAAACAGAAAGGACTTAAAACCAGGAGGGCCAAGTAAGTTGCTAAGTCGGTTACCCAGAGATTCAGGAGAACATGCATTCCGTGTGCACAGTTCGGTTACCAGTCCTCTAGGGAATGAGGCAGAAGATACTGAGAGGAAAGAGTGTATTGATTTAACAGAGCATTCAACTGATGAAGACTCTGCCTGTTTATCTGATGACAATTTAGGTCGTATTGGAAGGAGACCTGAAGCTGGTAGAAATAATGAGAGCTGCAATTCTGCTGAAAATGGGGAGAGTCCAGACTTGGATTCAGAGGCAAATAGTGAGAGCTCTCTTGGTGATGAGTCTAATGATATCAATCACGTAGCACCCAAAAAGCGATGGCAGCGTTTTAACCAAAGCAGTGCTAGATCTAATAAGCACATCAGTAGATCTAGGGAACAAGGAAACTTGGAGAGTGCCTTTGGCCTGAATTCTCGTGGCTTTTCACTGAAGGGAAATGAGTGCTTGGGACGTAGGCATTCCCCTCATTCAAAGGTGCTTGAGGGAGACTTGGCAGTTCAGGACTTTGAGAATCGTTTAGACGTAGTTGATAAACGTTTGAATGTATGTGGTAAGCCAAACACCAGTGTGATGGACTCAGAAACAGAGCTTGGCAACTTTGCTCCCCAGTCTGAATTCTCTGCACAAGGTAAGGGAGCTGGACTTGCGCCAGAGTATTTGTATACATTTTACACTTTTTCATTTAAAGGATAAGTTACAGAACTTGTGGCTGTCTGACAATGTGAAGATATCTACGTCTGAGCAGAAGAAAGTGTGGGACCTTGGTTTGAGTTCTCTGTAAGCATGGAGGACAAAGGAGACAGTAATTACGAGTTTGTACTCAGGTTGTTGGTCAGAAAATTTTGCACACATTAAAAATCTTTAGTTCTTCCGCAGTGAAGGGTAAAATAAGAATCCTTCTGAGCCTGGGATTTTTTTTTAACTTGCACCTTCATAATGTGTTCCTTAGAGCCACAAGTTTGGTGTTAGTGGGATAGGTCAGTGCTAAAAAGTTCCAGGAAACTGAGCCTCAATGGCTGCTCTGTTTTTTATCTTTCATAGTGCTGTTTGACATAGTTTGTCTTTGGTTTGTTCTGTAGGATTTCTTCAAGATGATGTGTTGGGAGTTTTTTGGGTTTTAGTGTGGAATTTTATTAGCTGCTCATAGTGACTTGTGGAGCCCCACAGATTTCCTAATTTACAGTTCTGGTGTGGCTGCCTGATGGGTAAAAGAGAGAACAGAAGAGAGGGAAGCTGCCAGGGAGGCTGGGCTGGAGATGGGTCTGGAATATGGCAGACAGAAGGCAGCAGCACTGGAAGGTAAATGATCTAGGAAGGAGGAGGCTTCTGAGGACCAAAAGGCAAGAGAGCCCTGCCTCTCCCACAGAGGTGGGGATATTTGGTTAAAGCCAAAGGAAGAAATAAAAGGATGTGTGGAAGTAACAGGGCCAACAGAACCATATTCAACACGTACCATCCTCTGGTTTCTGCAGGGAATCAGGGGAAACACACCTTAATAAAACAAATAAAATTAGTTTTTTGCATAGGTTTTGCCACACTAATTTGATCTAATCTAATTGTGATATCATAAAATAATACAACCCATCATAATTTTGAGCCTGTGTGCATTCTGTCACTTATGTGTTCTCTCAGTGCAGATTTTGATGTGTGTATTTTGCTTTTTGTGGTTGGTGGAGGCAGCCTGCACTTCTGTTTCAATTGTGGCAAAGGCAGCTCCTGGCTTGGTGGTTGTGGGACCTGCCCAAGGCAAGTTGCAGCAGGCACAGAAAACAAGCCTGTAGGGTGTAACACCTGGGGTAAAAGTTCTGGTTTTAAGTCATGACCAGCTTAATCATTCACTGACTCTGGCTGGGTCTGTGTGTTTTTGAGGACTGAAGTCTCTGTAGAGCAGGTGAGAGGATGCACGTTTTGGGCTGTGCTGCAGGTTCTTCCTTCACACCGAGATCCAGGCAGCTTCTTACAGCTTCATGGTGGTTTGGCAGTTGAAGCATCCCTGCAGTGATGCAGTGTGAGGTGGAGATGAAGGTCTGCAGAGCAAGCTAGGGAAGAGGAGGTGCTGAGAGGCAGTAAAGTTAGGGGGGTAGTGGCAGAGGAAGGCAGCGGGCTCTGGACAGTGGAGAGGAGTGTACAGGGTGTTGGTGCTGCACAGGGATGCAGCAGCAGCAGTCAGGGCCTGGGTTTGCTGGCAGAAGTGCCAGATCAACAATTGCATAAACTAATTCCTCTGCCCTAAATAGCATGTGAGTTCTGTGCACACCCACCCCCCTTTGTACAGTGGGGAGGCACCGGTGCCACTGTCAGGGCTGCTGTAACACCCCCAGTGCTGGTGGGACTGAGTAAACCTCTTATGCTGTGTTGAGACCATTCCTTCATGTTAAGGCCTAGAAAGTAGAGAAACTGATGCTGGAAACTGGACTGACTGCAGTGCTTTGAGCTGTGACCAATCCTTGCCCACAGAAGACAGCTTCAGTGTAAGAGATCAGAACAGATTGCAGTCACAACTGTGCCATTTCCACTAAGCTCAAACTGCATAAAGTCTTCATCATAGTTAAATGGCAGCATTGGGCATAATTTTGCCACAAACCTTGTACAGTGGTTTAGAGCAAATAAGGCAGACGTGAAGATTGGTGCAATTGGCTGATGTAAACCAATTTTATAATAGTTTCATCAGGTCTGTGATTTGCCACTGTCAATCTGCATTTGGGATTCTTGTATGGGATTCCTTTTGGGAACAAAAAGCAGTTAAGCCAGCCTTTCTAGCACGGTGCTGTGTACTCTGCTGCATGGCTTTGGGGCTCTAAATAGTTGCCTGGTGAGGATACTCATCCCATAACTGCTTATGTGCTGAAAAGTGTGTTTCAACGAGACACCTGTGCAGAGTGTTAATAGAGGCTGAAAATAGCTGTGTTTGAGAAAGTTGTTTCTTTCTTCTCTTTTGGCCAAGTTTGACATTTTCATGCTTGTTTAACCACAAAGCCACAATAAAATGTAGCAATCTTGTCCAACATCCCTGTTCTGAAGCGTTGCATTGAAATGCTTTGTTATAAAATGCTTCCGTTTTAAAGAAGAAAAAGCCGCCTCCTACAAATGAAACGAAGCAAAGAGAATATTTATTGTGTGTTCCAAAACTTCCAGGAGACCACAGGTGTTTTCTTGACTAGGGGAAATCTTCGGGCAGTATTATTTAATGATTTTGAATGCTAAAAAAGGAGAAAAGTCAGAGATATTCAGAGGTATTCTGGGAAGTGAGAAAAAGACATAAATGTGCATCACCTTGCTTTTGCAGCTTGCTGAGAAGAGCTGTTATAGTGTCAGGGTTCAGTTTTTTGGAGCTTGCCTTGCATTGGCGTGTCGAGGTGGTGTAGCATGAGTGGTTAGGATTGTTGTGAGGAAACGCCTTTTACCTTGCAATGCTACCACACTGTGCAGAGACAAGAAGTGCTGCAGTCACTGGCTCCCTGATCTCATTGTGGAACAAAGAAAGCAATAAATGGGCTCACAGTAGCAGATGGGGAATTTATAGTATATAAAAAAATGCCAGGGAGGAGGGGAAGGGAAGGAATTAAGCTTATGTGTTCCTAGTGAAACTAGTGACTGAACTGTGTTGCGGGAAAACAGTGTTTTCTTGTGCCCCTGCACTAAAACCAAAAGAGTTTGAGTAAACAACAAAAGAGTAATGAGTTGCTAATGCCCTTTGGTTCTGGTAGAAGTACTGCAGGCAAGTTAGATGTAGCTTGCAGGGACATGTTGGGTGAAATTTCAGGAGCCTCTCAGTCTGATATGTTTTGATTTCTTACCTGAACTGCTTGAAGTCCTTAAAAATCCCCCCTGCTAAGTTGGGATTTTGGAAAATAGGAAACTCAAAAATTCTTTGGGCTGTCTCAAAGAGAGCATTATCAGCTCTTCCCACATGGAACCTCTGGAAGAGAAGGCAGGAACAGCTATTATCCACAGATGTCTTGTGATCATCTCAGAAACACAGTCTTGAAGCTGCTTTCCTTTTTCTTAGCACATTCAGAGAGGAAGCGCCTTAGAAAGCCGAGTAAACGGCTTCTGGAATATGCAGAAGAATATGATCACTTGTTTGCACCCAAGAAAAAATCAAAGAAGGGCCAGGAGCAATTACAAAAGGTGGGTGAAGGCCAAGGTGCTCTTTGTGGTTATTTCTCCAGGGCTCTGGTCTGTGTGTGTTTATGTTCTTTGTGGTTGAGTGTTCTTGCTGTGTGCAGTGCCATGCAGAATGAATGTTTTCACCAACATATTTCACCATGCCAGGTGAATTCTGTGGCAAGGTCTGAATTTGAAGGAGGCGTTCCTGCACAATGCAGTCCTGACAGAGATACCCAGCGGGGGCCAAGTTCTTTGGTTTCAACTCCATCTTCAACCAAAGAGTCCCCTCCCGTCCTTGAAGCAGAGTGTTCCTTCTCAGAACTAGGATCCCGTTCCACTGATCCCCCTAGTCAAGCCCAAGGAGGATCTTCAGATTTTCCAGAGGTGGTGGTTCTGTCTTCCTCAGATGTTTCTGAAGTTTCTGCTTCTCCAGATGCAGAAGAGGGATTCCTGAAATCAGGTAAGTGGCAGGTGCTGTGATGCTGCTTTTGTAAGTGAAAGTAACTAAAGTTCAGTGAAAAATTATTCTTGGGGCAGCATGAAAAGGTCAGTGGCTGTTGCCACTGTTTGTTCTTGCCTTCCTTCACTCACTGGTTGTTGCCATGTTGAGAAGGGAGAGGGGGCAGGTGCGAGGGTGTCCAGTGACCTGATACTATTGGCTTTCTATAGACTGTGGTGGTCCTCCTTAGATCCTTGCACAGAATGCCTCTTTTGTTCATAGGAAGGAAGCCAAAACTCCTTCTCTGAGTCCTTGCTTCTAAACAGTGACATTCCTTCAGCTTGACAGTCTCTTGTTGCTGTAAACCCCTGTGAATGGACATTGCTGTGCTGAGTCTAAGCACAAAGTCTAAGCTTCATTGTTCATGGAGTGATCTGCTCTCCTAGGGAGCTCAGGGAGCTGTAGCACAAAATTCCCTCTGGAAGAACTTCCTGCTTAATTGGTTCTAAGCATCTGTAAAAATTTTTGGAGACTCCTGTGAGCAGCAGCCAGGGTCTTGGTCTTTGGTAAGGCATGGTGTAGAAGGAGTGTGGTCTGAGGGGCCTTTTCCCTTTCCAGCAGTGTCAGTCTCAGAGTTTCCTTTCAGTATGTTTATTCTCTGATAGCATCTAAAGACATGTCCAGAGTTAAAGCCCTGGTGTTCTGGCTGTGCTAGCTTGGAGGGAACACTGTTCCTTAAGGGCTTGTAGTCAAAAAAAATAAACCAAGCAGGCAGATTTTTGGTCAGTGGGAGGTCAGTTAGCCTGTCATGTGTGAAGGAAGAGGGGTTGCCTCTGGAGACTTGTGGAAGGTCCCACAAGGAAGTGGGAAGATGGAGAGGATTAAAGGAGGAAAAACTGAGAATGTGAACCCAAGATTGGAGATGCAGGAGAACAGAACAGGCTGCAGCAGTGGGAGCAAGCATCCAGTCTTTAGGGGTTGTGTAGCTCTTTTCAGTCATTTCCCCTCACCTTCTGCTGAAGCACACAGTGTGGGCAGAAGCTTGTCTTGAGGGTTAGGAGTGTGATGGATGAGCTGTGCCTACAGAGGTGTCAAAGGGCACAGCTGAGACTGTCGAAGCCAGGGGATGAATGGGGTGGGATGGGTAACAGGCTGTGTCTGCAAAGTGTCTGCACTGAGCATCAGCATTTCCTGGTTCTAAGTTTATACTGTTGCCAAAATTGGTGAAGGAGCCCAGGTCTAGCAACTTGCTACCTCCTGAGGGCCAGGATAAAGCTTGAGTAGGAAATAGTTTTGTTGGGGTATCTTTTCTCAAGTAGTTTTAACCAGGATTGTGGTCTTCTGCCTGTTTGCTGCAGCAGCATGAATGCTGGTGTGAGGGGTGTGGGAGTGCAGGCAGGGCTGTGTCAGTGGTAGGGCTGGCTTATGCAGATCAAAGTGTTTGGGAAATTATGATGTGAATTGTGCTGCCAACATGTGTTACCTGCTGGCAGTGAGTTCACAGCCTCTTCTGTGGGTGGATTTTTATATTACATATTGAGGTGAGACTAAAGGTCATGGCACTCTGAGGTCTGTTTTTATTGAAGTTGTACAGAAGCAGGTAATTGGCATCTCTGCCCTAGGAGCTTATGATCTCAAAGACAGGGTGAAGCAGATTATTTTGAACTGTTGGCTGATATTTACTTAATGGTCTTAATCTGATGGAAGACAAGAAAACCCCTGTTTATCTGATGTGAAGGGTTTCATTGCAGGAAACTTGGAAAGCAAGCGTCAAAGGAAGCCCACTAAAAAGCTCTTGGAGTCCAATGACTTGGACACTGCCTTTATGCCAAAGAAGGAGGAATGGACTCCCCAAAAGAAGGTACTTCCCTTCCAGCTCTTTAGAAAACTGGATAGAAAGCAGGCCCAGACAGCAGATCCTGCTGAACAAGACACAATGCAATGGGATGTGGTTTTTTGTTGGCTGCAGCCCAGGAGCAAAGGTCCACCCTTCCCAAAGGTGCTGGTTGCTGTGTTATGATGAAATAATCCACTGTCCCCCACCCCTCTCCACTTATAATGGGGATTGGGTAGTTTTGGTTGAAAATCTTCTTTTTTAAAATGATTTATATGGAAAAGGAGTCATCTGGATGCTTGCTGGAAAGGTATGAGCAGAAATGTTCTGCACAGAGGCTTTCTGTCATGTTACAATGTAGCTTGAACCTAAGGCTTTGTCCTTTTCCATCAGATTTCCTCTGAGCAGTGTTTTCTTTGTTACCTTCCCAAGTGAGCTGGTGAATGCATGTAAGTACAGAGCTTGAAGCAGGATGGAGGCTTGAGGTGAATGACATGTAGGATACCTTGTTTGGTTCAGATTTTAAAAGAAAATGCTGCTATTCTCCACTGAATACTTAATATTCAGTGACACGGTTTGGAAAATTCAACTTGCATTTATTTCAGATCATGTACCTGCACAGAACTTGTTGCCACTGTTCCTAAAGTTGACTAGTAACACTTCTTTTTCTTTCTCTGTGAGGCACAGTCTTAGTACAGTTATCTCCATTGCAGTAATGTAGAGACCAGTGTATTTCAGTCTTTAGGTCTGTAAAAGTGTAAACTCAGAAGAGAATGTCTTTTGCCAGCATCTTACAGAGTATTAGCAGCCTTTTTGGGAGAGCACAGGAAGCAGTGAATGGTGCTGATGAGCACAAGACACATCAGACTCCACATTCCTCCCTTCCCAGAGACAGACGTTAACATGTGTGATGTGTCACGCACACAAACCAAATGTTTTCTTGTAAAATCTCTAATGACTGATGAATTCATGACTTGGATGGTAAATTAGGTCTTGCAGTCATTCCAAAAGGTTTCACAGCTGAGGAGTGTGTGTCTCTGTTTTCATCTGGTGACTTGACTCTCTCTCCTGTGTGTTTGTAGGGTACTGGCCCTTCAGAGAGTGACAGCTCTGAGCTCTACTCACCAGCCCACTTCCAGGACCTGGGAGAAGGTAAGTGAAGGCAGGGATAGCAGGGCAGACTGTTGTGATGTTTGAATCAGTGCCTGTGGAACTGTGTGTGTAAGTGCTTGGTGCTCTGGGTTCAGCAGCCCAGCAAAAGTTGCTTAAACCAGTGTGAGTTGGTGTTTCTGTGATGGCTGCAGGGCAGAGGGCTGAGTGCCTGGAGGCTGGTATTGCCCCAGCCCTTAGGCCCTCAAAGAATATAGGACCCAACATGAAGCTCTCAGGCTGCAGAACTTGCTGGTGTCACCTGCAACAATGGAATTATTTTGCATTTTCCTTGAATGGATTTTCTGTTGCATCCCAGCTTCTGAAAAGCTCTTGGAGAAACAGCGAAAGCGGAAGAGACAGCGCCATACCTCTGCTGCAGTCCATTCCAAGAAGGAGAAAAATGAGGAGGGGCTGGGGGAGACCCCACACTCTGAGGTACTGTTGGATCTTCATGCTCTCATCCCTATCATCTGCTTGCTACTTCCCAGGGTACTTGGCAGAGCCTAAGCCAGAGGCGTCTTTTGGCCTGTCATTTAAGAATTTGTCCCACTGATGCAGCTGGATGAGCTGGGGTTAGGTTGAAGATACTGCCTTGATCTAGTAGCTATTTTATAATGATGTTTAACTCAGGCTCTGTTTTCAAACTGCTACTCAGCTAATTCTGTGTGAGAGAGGCTGTTCTGAATTCATGGAACCAGGTTTTACCTGGCATCTTGCTTTGCGCCTCAGAAAATCAAACTGCTGTAAAAGGTCTTCTCTGGGGGTGGGACTCCTGCCCTTTCACAAACCAGTTTGAAGCACAAGCACTAGACTGGACTTCAGCCCCTTCTGCTTGCACTTGAACACCAGGATGAGCCAAGAACCCCATTGGAGGGGCTGGGGGGGACTGTCTGTGACTGCTCACAAGAGCCTCTGATTGCATTCTGCCATTCAGCAGAAAGGGATAACTGGGGCAATTCCTTCTGCTACATATTAGCAGGGTCAGTGTACAAATATCTCTGACAAGCACATTTTGCCTTTTAGGAATGAGCCAGTTATCAGCAAGTGTAGGGGAAGCAAGACTTCCTGGGAGAGGCAGGACACCTCTGGGCCTCTCTCCATCGCCTCTCACTTCCAGTGGCCCAGGTTCAGCAGCAGGCAGAATAGTCAGTATGTATTTCAGGAGCCAATTATAGATCAATATTGTTTTATTTGTTGTTGTAACACAGTTTACAAGAGAACACAAGCCTCACACCGCTTTAAACAGTTCCAGCCATCCTGTTGCATTTTGGAAAGGGCATTTGTGATAAAGTTAATAAATTGGGGTAATACCCTTGGTCCATGTAAGCTTTCCTGTGCTGGTGTTAGTGTTCTTTTTGAAGTGTGCTCAGCTGGACTAATGTTTTAAAACAGCCTGAACAAATACCTTTGCCAGTGCTGGGCAGGGGCAGTTAACATTGTCTGCTCTACCCACTAAGAGACAGCAAATTCTCTGTGAAAAGAGGGGCAGCTCAGATCAGCAAAGATCTAGGCCATGGCTCTGAATCCTGTACTCACTACTCACTGCAGAGGAAACCCAGTCTTAGCTGCCTTCAGATGTAGACATTTGTATTGAGTATCAGAAGTCAGGTATGGTGTAAACCATGCCAAAAAAAAAAGGTCAGTGCTTGGCCCCTTTGCCAACCTCCCTTTCTATGTAATTGTGTCTCTTTAGTTGCTGTGGTGGGTGTTCACCCCCTGGCTTAGGTGAGTATTGGGATGCTGTGGAGATGCAGTTGTGCTTTCATATGGAATTCAGACCTTGCTGGTCCCTCAGTGACTGCACACACTGGGCAAGGAACTCCACTTTGCTAGAAAAAATACATGGTTTGATGATATAGCCCAGTGAAGCCTTGGATCCAGCTGCCTTCCAAGGAAAAGAGGGCAGAGGAAAGCTTGTCAGCCTGGGCTGAGCTAAGCAGCTTTCTCTGACCTTGCCCTTCTGTGGAGCCAGGAGTGCAAATTTACAACATCAGGGCAATAAGAGACTGACAGAATGGGTTGGAAAATGCTGTTGAAATGGTTGTCAAGGTTGTGAGCCAAGGTCAGGCTGTGCCAAAGAACAGGTCAGGCTTTGGGATTGTGCCAGACACAGCAGCAGGGATAGTTCTGGAAGAAGACCTGGGATGAGCCTTTCTTTCTGCAGGAGGTATGTAGTGTTGCAGTGGTTGTGCTGGGCAGAGGAAGGAGGGGAAACAGTGACAGGTCCTTGAGTGGCAATGCCTTTTTCCATGTTCACAAAGGATTGGCCTTGCTAATCCTGTCTAGCTCTGGCATCCCTTCCCTGGGCAGTTCTGGGAGCAGTGTTAGAACAAGACTGTACTCTGTAAGGTATGTTGGACTGGCAGTAGCCTGTAGTTGGGACTTGGCTTTTTTTTTTCTTTTTTTTCTCTCAATAAAGTCCGTTTATACCATTCATCTTTGTAATGTGTACTTCAATATACCCTCAGTGCATCTGTGCATCATTGCTTCACAGAAGGCACATGGCTTTAAAGTGTCCCCAAATAAAGTCATACTGCTACCTTCAGGGAATAGGGGAAAAACCAGCAGTTCCAGGCAAAGAAAGCATCATTATCTGAGCAGAATGGTAGCTGCAGGTTCTTCCAGCTTTAAACTTCAGAAGATCTTTATGTCCTTTTTTTGCCTAGATTCAGAATGTGTTCAAAAGGCATTCAGCTTACAAGGTTTAGTAGCACCACAGCTCAGACTTTCCCATACAGAAAGTGGTGCAAAGCTCCCTCTCGTGATTGTTAGCTGGACAGGCTTCCACCAAGCAGGCCTGGAGGTGTGGGAGTGATGGCTGCTGCTTCTGCCAGCAGCTTGAATTCTCACAAGGTCTCTCAGGTGTACTATTTGTGCCTGGGTATACAATGGCTACAGTTTGGTGACCCAGGGAGGAGCTGGCAGCTGTGCACTGAGATCACTCAGCTACCTGCAGTGAGCTGGCTTATTTAAAAGTGGCAGAATCCTTGAAATGTTCTGGCTCAAAGCACGTAGCTAAAGGCATCATTTTAGTGCAGTATTAATGTCCACTCCACTACTCTGGAGTGGCAGCTGGGACTGCTGAGGCCACTGAAGTGTTCCCTAGACCTCCCAAGTGGGCTGGAAGCTGGCAGGATGGTATTTCCAAGCTCTTAGTTGCCTGTCCTGACAAAATCCGTGGCACTGCTGCAGGGTGTAGCTGCAGGACAGCTGTATTTTGTGGTAGAAACAACTGTCTCCAGGATACCTGCTATTCTTTGCTCCTAACAGTGCCTGGGCAGGTCCCATATCCACTGGGAAGCCTCATGGCAGGATCCTTGACTTGGCCTGTGAGTGTTGGTTGGGCCTTTATCATTTGAAACCCAACCTCTCCCTGGGATGGTTTTTCACCAGTGGATGTTACAGGCAGTGCTGTACACTGGTACAGGACAGAGGGAGACTCCACACCTCGGTCAGGATGGGGTGTGAATGCCCTGCTGTGCTGCTCCTTTTGGGGTTGGCTGACTTCATGCCAACACAGGCCTTGAGTACCTTTGTGTCTCTCTTTTTCATGGGTTAGGACAAGCTGAGATAAGTGTAGAACAAAAATGTAGTTCGTTTAGTGTGTGACAGGTGCTATGAAGATTGAGGTTTTTCATTTGTGTTTCTAGTGCAAGTAGATACTGGGGTGCTTCTGACTTTTTAGCCTACCTGATTTGTTTCCATTCAGGGCTGACTCCTTGCTCAGAGAGGGGTTATGCACAGGAAGATAATTGTGTTGAGTGTGTGTTTTTAATCATCTGGTAAACTAAGAGCTCTTTCCTTTCCTTTACTTTCCTGTAAATCTTTTGGTGGAACTGTAATGGGGGATGTTCTCTCCAGGGTGGGTAACACACAGATCACCTGTCAAACCCATTGAGTGCTCAGTGACTGAATTTGTAGCTTCCAAGTCAGGATAGGTGCTACTGACAATCCTAATTCTGGTTTTCTCTTTAAAGGGGGAGGCATCGGTTCATGGGACTGCTGCAAGCCCCAAAGAGGGTCATGAGGAGGGGTCAGAGAATGACCATGGAGTGCCTTCGTCCAAAAAGATACAGGGAGAGCGTGGAGGAGGAGCAGCTCTCAAGGAGAATGTGTGTCAGGTACTGTTCTTGAAGAAGTCTCTTTGAAACTATCCCACTGTAAAGTGTTTTTGTGTGAGTTCGGGGACACATTGGTGCCCCAGGTAAGCCCAAGAAGCCTCCAAGTGCTTATTATAGAATTAACCACCTTCTCGTGCTCTGTATCAAGCATTTCTCCTGCAATAGCCTTTCTTCATTTTAAAGCTCACAGAGGTTAGGGAGATGTGACCAGTGTAAGATACATTTTACCCAATGTAGGCTATCAGGGAGTTGGATGGTAAATGACTGTGGTTATACACAAACTACCTGAATTAACTGACACAAGGAAAAGAAAATGTAGCATTTTTCCCCAGGGGGTCTCTGCTGGCAGTTCCGGCCAGCGCGGGGGTTGCTGCTGTGTGGGATGCTGCTGGGAGGAAAATTGCTCCAGCTGATACTGTGTTTCTTTCCCACAGATCTGTGAGAAGCCAGGGGAGTTGTTGCTGTGTGAGGCGCAGTGCTGTGGTGCTTTCCACCTGCAGTGCCTTGGGCTCTCCGAGATGCCAAAGGGCAAATTCATCTGCAATGAGTGTTCCACAGGTAGGGCAGCTTCTGTGAGGGCAGGACTGTGGGCTTACCTGGTGCTTCCCTGACTGGAGTGGTGTGCCTGCTGTAGGGCTGCTGAGTAGCTCTCAGTCCTCAGATTATTGGTTTGATGTCTGATAATGAATTTCTAATAAGAATCACAGGGTGATTTGGGTTGGAAGGGACCTTAATGATCATCAAATTCCACCCCCTGCCACAGGCAGGAGCACTTTCCACTAGACCAGTTTACTCCAAGCCCTGTCCAGCCTGGGTTTGAACACTTCCAGATATGAGGCATCCACAGCTTCTCTGGGCAACCTGTGATAGGGCCTCACCACCCTCATTTTTTCCTAATGTTTAGTCTAAACCTACTCTTTGTTGATTTGAAGCCATTAATAATGGCTTCAAATATTTACCAGCCTTACTGTTGATTCAGATTTGGTGTACAAAGAAGTGAATGTCCACAATCTGCTGGGAAAGAGATAAATTCTTACCTGGGACTATGGAAAGGGGTCTGGTGGGGAGGAGAAGTCTTTTTCAGGCTGGAAAGGAAGAAATCTCAAAGTGGCGTTATTGATTTTTTTAATTTTCTTTTTTCCCTGGCCTGAAGTCCCAGCTATAATAATATTTATTTTGATGTGGATGGAGTTCTACTGCAGCTTCAGGCCAGACCAGCCTGGTGCAGAGACCTGTGCTCTGGGATGGGTGCAGCAGGCTGGGAAGTTGTGTAAGCAGCCTGGTGACAGCATCAGGCCCTCATTTAGCCCTCCTGTGTGACCAGTGCATTGCTCTTTCTCCAGGGGTCCACACCTGCTTTGTGTGCAAGAGCTGCGGGGAGGATGTGAAGCGGTGCTTGCTGCCCCTCTGTGGGAAGTATTACCACGAAGCCTGCATACAGAAATACCCGCCCACAGTCATGCAGAACAAGGGCTTCCGCTGCTCCCTGCACATCTGCATGACCTGCCATGCTGCTAACCCAGCAAACATCTCTGCCTCTAAAGGTACCCGAGTCCTCCAGGGTGGTCTGGGGGGTGCAGTCACCTGGTTTTTCTTGGTTTTATGTCCACCTGGCTCACTAGTTCTTTGTGCTGTTGCCTTTGTGTCTTTGCCACAGCACTGGCTGTGTTTGCTGAGGAGTAGCTGCTCTGCTCCCAGGGGAGTTGAAGGGGTGGTGTCAGAGTGTGAGGCTCAGCAGCACTCCCCATGGTCGGCCATGGCAGCTGGAATGTTCTCAGGCTGTCCCGAGGCTCGGATTCCTGCACGCCCAGCCTTGCCTCAGGCCTCAGTGGGTTTTTGAGTAAATCTCTGGAGCTGTACAGACACGCTTGTGTTTCTCCCACCTGCTCCTCACTGTGCCAGTGCTGCAGATGGTGCCTTGCTTAGCAGCACGGGCTGTCAACACAGCGGCATCAAGAGCAGCACAGGGCAAACTATGATATTGTTCTACTAATCCATTTTTTTCTATGTAAACTTTCATCTTGTAGTGGAGGCACCTTTGGGCTAAGCTTCCTAGGCAAACATTTGTTTGAGCTGTTTGCAGCAATACCTTGACCTTTAACTCACATGATCAAACTTAAAACTTTTGTGATTGCTGTGTATGTTTGCTTCTGAGGCTGTCTTTCTTTAATCCTTGGTATCTTAAGATGGGTGACAATAAGACCGGCTCTATTTTTATCCTCACAGTCTGTGTCAAAGTTGGCTTTTGTACCCCCATTTATCAATATTTGGTGTAGAAAACAACACCAAGGCCAAAAGCCCGCAGCCCACAGCCGGCCACTTCCTCACTGAACATTTGGTGACTGGCTGCTGCTTCTCAATGGTCACATTTACCCCTTTTCTCCCACCTCTTCTTCCTGTTTATAGTCTGCTGTGAGGAACTGAAAACGGGCTCTCAAAAACCTCACATAAACTAGGCCTGTAGGGAAGTCTGAATTGCCTGGAAGTTCTGGAATTTCAGGGTAAAATCTGATAAACAAGAGGCAAGTGCTTGTGTTTTCAGAAGCTACATGGATTGATTTCATTATGTGCAGCTAAGCACTTGGAACACCCTGTCTGTAATTACTGTCGGAGCTGATTTAGTAATTATTTGTGTATGATAGGAAGCAGTCCCAGTCTGTGAACTCTTGAACTGTTTCTGCACAGCACGCAGGATATTTTTCACTTCTAAATAATGCAATTTTATCTATGGTTGTAGGTATTACAGATTTTATAATTTTATATACATTTTGTTGTATTAATAAATAACTTAATAGAAATCCAGTGAGTATATCATGGATGGTCTATAAAAATTAAAGATCAGCTTCCTTCTCCAAAGCTCACGTTGAGCTTAGGTATGAGTAGAGTCTAGTTTTAGTAGGAAGGAGTGGTGATCCTTCAGAGGCTGACTGTGCTGTGGCTGTTGGTGCCAGGTCGCCTGATGCGCTGCGTGCGGTGTCCGGTCGCGTATCACTCCAACGACTTCTGCCTGGCCGCCGGCTCCGTGGTGCTGGCCTCCAACAGCATCATCTGCCCCAACCACTTCACCGCGCGCCGGGGCTGCCGCAACCACGAGCACGTCAACGTCAGCTGGTGCTTTGTCTGCTCAGAAGGTGAGGTGGTCAGCGCTGGGTCCCCTGGCACCAAAATTCATTACAAAGGGCAGAAGCTTTTCCCATTCCCAATGGGAACTGCAGAGAGCAAACTGCCTCCCTATCTTTCCACGTTTAAGTCCAGCTTCAGGGCTAGGACCTTTTTTGAATTCTTAGAAGGGTTTTTTACCTTGAATAGGGCCCAACTTTTGAAAAGGGTTTGCAGGAGGCTATCATTCCCTTTTTCCAGGTCTGTCTGGAAATGGGGAGTGCAGGGCTTCTGCACAGTGACTGATAAATTTCTCCTTTTTTCTCCTTGCAGGGGGCAGCCTTTTATGCTGCGAGTCGTGCCCGGCTGCGTTTCACCGTGAGTGTCTAAACATTGAGATGCCAGAGGGAAGCTGGTATTGTAATGATTGCAAGGCAGGCAAAAAGCCACACTACAAAGAAGTAGTCTGGGTGAAAGTTGGGCGCTACAGGTAGGTGAAGATAGAACAGACTTGTCCCCATCCCTTCTTCATGCAGTGATCATGGTGATGGAGGTGAGGAGCTGCTCCTCTCTGCAGGGTTCATTACAGCAGGCCTCTGCGTTTTTTGCATGCACATTGCTGGTAAAACATGAGTTTTCCTTCTCCAGTAGCCTCTTTTCTCCCCACCAGCCTTGCTGGTAAGCCCTCACACACTTTTTGCCATGTCTCCATGCGGTAGCATACTTTTGAGGTTGCTGGAAGTGGGGAAGCCAGAGGTTTCATCTGCCCTTTCCTGTGTTGCAGGTGGTGGCCAGCTGAGATTTGCCATCCTAGGACAATTCCTGTCAACATCCAGAAAATGAAACATGACATTGGTGAGTTCCCTGTGCTGTTCTTTGGCTCCAAGGACTACCTGTGGACCCACCAGGCTCGTGTGTTCCCTTACATGGAAGGTGATGTCAGCAGCAAAGACAAGATGGGGAAGGGCGTGGATGGCATATACAAAAAAGGTAACTTGTCTTCATCCAGGGAAGTACATGGTCTCACCCTCTTCATTCCTCTTTGGAAAAGTGTCATTCATGTAGCAGAGAAAAATATCTTCTTATAACTAAAGTGAAATTAAATGCGTAGAATGAGCTGCTGCTTATGTGTCATCCAGCATGCTCAGAGTGTTTGCTTGACTCCCAGAGAGGGAGAAGGGTGTGCAGATCTCAAATGCTTGTCCAGCTCTGACATAACATCTCAAAATTCAAGTGAGCTGCTGCTGTGTCAGCTTCCCTCTGTGTAATGCAGTCATTAACTTGATATAAACATGCACTTGAGAGTTGTGGGTGTAGCTGCCTGGCATCTCTGCCCAAGAGGGCAGGCAAAGATGGCCAGCAGATGGGATGCTTCCTCACCCATGAGCAGGCCCTTGACTGTAGTCTCTGCACTTCCCTGCTGCATGGGCCTTTTCTTCACCCTCCTCTCTTGAACCTTGTGAGCACTGGGTGGACAGTGGCTGCCCAGCTCTGTGTGAGCAGAGGGAGTTCCTCATAACAGAGCCTGTTCTCTCACTTAGCTCTTCAGGAAGCTGCTGTGAGATTTGAAGAGTTGAAAGCACAGAAAGAACTGAGACAACTTCAGGAAGACAAAAAGAATGACAAGAAACCTCCTCCCTACAAACACATCAAGGTGAGGGGAGGTGGTGGGGGGCAGGTGTGGAAGAGAAGTCTTGAGCTGTCGGTGCAGGTGGTTTACAGGTATACAGAAACATTTCTGATGTTTGGATGTCTGGCTGTTCTTGAAGGTTCTTTTGATCCTTTTTCCATCCTCAGCAAGCTGGGCTGCACTAACAGAGGTGCTCTGGTTTGCTGGAACAGATCTGGTCATGTCTGTGCTGTCCGTGTCAGTTGTGTGGTCCAAAGGAAGTGTCTCTGTACCTTGAGAACTCGGGAGAGGGCTGGTAATGCTCAATATGGTCAAATACTCCATGCTGCTGATGGCAAGGTGGACAAATCAGGACAGGAGGTGGTCAGGGTGCAGTGCAGCAAGGCTGTGTGGAGGGTGTGGTAACCCACAGTATCTTCTATCATCTGCTATTGTTTTGTATCTCTTTCTGTATTGGTTGGTGACTGAACAGAAATACTGAAGCAGGTGTATAGGCTGCAATATTAGCCCTTTTCCTCAGTTTTGAGGAACTATTCACATTAAGGGCTGTTAAATATTATTGTTATTATTGAGTTAGAATTGGAGCAGCAATAGCTACTGGATGGAGGTGACTTGAGAAGAGAGCTGGGGTCAAACATGTGCCTGTGTCTGAGTAGTGGATCCCAACTGACCAGAAACCCATTGACTCAGAGATTGTGTTCTTTTTTTACTGCTTCTTTTACTGCTTCTGTCTTCCCTTTTTATGTGGCAAAATATGAATGCTTAACTGGTTTCTGGCACTTTTTGTATCTAGCTAGGATTTTTAGGCAGGCAGGTATATCCTGCATGAGTTACTGTGTGGTGTAAAGAGCACAACTGAATGCTGTGGCAGCAGTATGGGCCTGGCAGCTTCAGTGGAGGAAGTAGTTTCTCATTATAGCTATTTTTAGGCCTCTCTGGCCACAACATGAAGGAACTTTGGAAGCAGTTTAGAGCCTTTGAAATACCCTTTTATATAAATAATGATGGTTGTGGTCATTAGTCATGGCAGCTCTTCTGAGGTCTGGGTGCAAGCTGTTAGTCTCTCTGAAAGCAAAGCAGTTTGCAGGAGCAGATGGTGAACTGGAGAAGGCTTCAGGATGGAATGGCTGAAGCTGTTTGTGTCCACTCCTTCTAAGGAAATCAGCACCTCGAGTCCATCCCAAGAAACACCCACATAAGAGGCTGCTGCAAAATATACTTGGGATCCTTCATCATGTCAGACTTGTGATGAGTCCAAGCATTGCCCTATTTTGGTTTTTTTCCCAGCAGTGCCTCAGAGAATAGGGCAGGTGCTGGACATATGTAGTGTACAGTGGCAGTGCTAGAGCAGTACCAGTAGTGGATTGACCCAGTCCTGTGAGTCTTGCCAGTCTTAATGAGTCTGGGTAAGAGATGGGAACCTGAGTGACAAGGAAGGTTGGAGGTGGGGAGCAGTTCTAGGAAGAAGGTGGGAGAGACTGTGTTGAACTGATTAATGAGGGGTTTCTGCAGGGTTTGTGTTTAAACAAAGGGGGATCAGGACTGGGCCAGCCTCAGACAGGCTGTCAATGTGGAAACTCTGTGGGTGGGACTAGGTAACTTATATGGGGGCTGGAATAGTTTTGCTAAAATCCCTTCCTTTCATGTTCTGGGTGAGCAAAGTGAGACAATGGTTCACCCAGGGAAAGAGCAGCAAGGAACTTTTCTTCAGTGTCTCTCTCCAAAGTCCTGACTTTCTATTGCCTGCTTTTCAGCGTTTGCTGCCTTTAACCAAACCCCAAGGACCCAGCTCATGCCACAGACACGCCAGTCGCTTCTCCACCTGGTGCTGCACTCTGCTTCCTTCTGGAGCGGTTTTTAGAGAGCTCCTTGGCTTAACTCTGAGCTCCTCCTTGGGCCTTCCAACCCCAGCCTTGTCTGGTTTGGCTTCCATTTACATCTGCAGGACAGTTTGGTAGGGAGGTAACTGCATGGTCGGCCTTCTGTCACAGGTGTGACAGCTGAGAGCACAAACCAGCTTGAAGGTAACATTCAAAAAGCAGGGCAGTAAGGGAGAGCTGAGGAAAAGCACCTGACACTCTGACTGGAAAAGGTGCAGTTTGATGCAGGAAGTGGTTTGGTGCTGATCACAGGGATGCTGTGTGCCCAGCAAGAGCACTGGGCTGGCCACCTGAGCTGGATGTGGGCTCAGTGATGATGGGAGGGGGACACTTGGCAGCCTCTCACATTTCAGGGTCACAGAATATAGACTGCACCAGGTGATGCTAATGGGGAGCCTGCATCCTCCTGAGCTCTTTCCTCTAACCTTCTGCCTCTCGAAATAGCATTCCCAGAAGTACAGCCATGCCTGTACTTGTGTCCTTCTGCCCCTCACTGTCACTAAGTCACCGCAGCCCGTCAGCTCATAGGCGAGGGTGGAGTACAGAAGTGCCTGTCAGGGTAACCTGCAGCTCCCAAGAGCTCATGTCCCTCGTGTGCATTGAAGGTGAACCGGCCGGTGGGGAAGGTGCAGATCTTCACTGCAGACCTGTCCGAGATACCGCGCTGCAACTGCAAACCCACGGACGAGAACCCCTGCGGCCTGGACTCGGAGTGCATCAACCGCATGCTGCTCTACGAGTGCCACCCCCTGGTGTGTCCTGCTGGCGAGCGCTGCCAGAACCAGTGCTTCTCCAAGCGCCAGTACCCCGAGGTGCAGATCTTCCGCACGCTGGCACGAGGCTGGGGCTTGCAGGCCAAAACGGACATCAGGAAGGTACCCGCGCTCTTTCTGTGTTGTTTTCTCTTGTCGCTTCTCTCTTGATCACTTTTGGTTTGAAAACTGAGTTTGAAAAAGACTTCTTGCTGTAGAATTTAGAGGAAAAAAAAAGAATTTAATCTTTCCTGTCTTGACAAGAGTGTTTTGGCTCAGCTGACCGAGAAAATGATTTACATGTTGATGTCCCGCAGGGTAAGAAAGGTGATTGTTTGGTCAGTCTGCTTGTAAGAGCAATGGGATGGTGCTCAGGATTTCCAGATGGGGAACAGTGATTATTCTTCCCCACCATTTGACTAGCCAGGCTTATCTAGCATGAGAATCTTGTGTCAGAAACAGAAACCAGGGCTTGGATCTTAAAAAAGGGCAGTGTCTTGGACATGGCTTTTATTACTGCTGAAACTGATTATCTCCACCTGAAACACTTGTATGTGTTTTTTAAATGCAAAGAATAGCAATTCTTTGGACACACATCTGTGCTGAACGAAGGAGGAGGAATGTTAAATCCAAAAGAACCCCAAAGCTAATTAAAGTGAAACAGAGGACTATTACCATAGTAAGAGAAGAATGTCTGTAAAGGGAGTAGTGATGACATAAGAGGAAGGCCTTGATAGAAGAGGCAAAATGTGAGTCTGTCCTGTTGAAAACTTTGCTGCTGCTGTGCCATTAGTTAAAGGATATTTCTGCCATTCCATGTGCTTGTTTCACTTTCAGCAGACAGTCTGGAAACAGAAAACACTCAATTATTTAGTGGGGGGACCTATTAGCCCCACTGGAGCAGAGCTGGGGTTCTCTTTAATGGCTGAAGTACAGTCTCTGCAGTATTTGATCACAGGAGAACTCCTGCACTCACTGCAGGAGCAGGTGCTCCAGGTGCATCCTGCTGCTCCATGTGGTTGGTCCCCAAAGGGATATTGTTTTCGGCTGGAATGCAATTAAGGCAGTGCTTTGAGCTTTGCAGCAAAGTGCTGTTCTTGTGGTTAACTTCTGTGCTGTCCCTGGATGCTAATTCTTTCTTGGCACAAAGAACAACTTGATGGTCACAGCTCTTTATTTAATTTATTTTGAGTTATTTGAGCATGTGAAACGGATGTATGGTTCAGGGCTCTTGGTGAAGGTTATAGGCCAAACTGGCTGCAGAGCACAGGGAGAGATTTTTAGGAAGGAAACAGGAGCTAAGTTCTAGCACAAAGGTGGACATCCCTCCATCCTGCAGATAATTTGTCTTATCAGCTTGTTGTTTTGTGTCTGGCAGGGTGAATTTGTTAATGAGTATGTTGGGGAGCTAATTGACGAAGAGGAGTGCCGAGCCCGAATCCGCTATGCTCAGGAGCACGACATTACCAATTTCTACATGTTGACACTGGATAAGGTATGTGCAAGGACTCTCCTGCCAGCATCCTGAAACAGAAATAAAAAGATGGGAAGGAAGGCATGATACTCCATCTAGCAAAAAGGTGCTAAGCATTGCTGACGAGCTGGTCTGCATTTCCTCTGAAATGACTAAATGAATTAACGTGTAGTAGAGGAGCTTCAGGCTGGATTTCAGGCTTAGGAGGAAAGTCTGAACAGGCATTGCCTGAGTTTGTTCATTAGAGGTGAGGACAGTTGTCCAAGGACTGTAGATCCTACTTCAACACAAGAGGCTGAATCTGAGAACATTGGGATCCTTCCCAGCAGCTGAACTTTGGAGAGCCCAGAACGGGGTTGGTGTGTGCCAGAAGAGGCATGTAAGTTACAGGCACAGCAAGACCTTCATCTGAGTTCAGATCTCAGGTCTTGCTGTTCTCAGTAGACTGAGGGATTTAGTTAAACCCACAGGGTCCCCAGTGGGTCCTGCAGGCCAGGTTGTTGCTATGAACTCCTGATTTTCAGAGGTTTAAGTGATTTTGTCAGCTGCTTTCCCCACTTTGTCACTCAGCCATGGAAAGATGAGAAGGAAACCATGAAAGCAAACATGGGGAGGAAACTCTAGAGTGTGGGACAGGATAGCAGTGACTGCTTTGTCTTTCCCCTTATCCTGCTGCACGTTCACACTGACCATATCTTGTTCTCCTTGTACGGCTGATGAGGCAGACCCAAGTGTTAATATCTCCCTCATTACTACAAAAGCAAATCTCAGTTGCAGCTTCCCTCTCCTCTCCAGCCCCATAACAAGCTGTGCACCAGTGTACCTCAGCTAACACACTCTTCCTCTTTTCCTTCTATACCCTAACGTGTAAGAAATAGGAACTGCTATTTTGCTTTTAAGCAGAAGCTGGGGCCTGGAACCACAAGCACTGCCTTGGAAGTGTGTGGGGGTGATGTTTATCCAGTACTGATGCCACAGGGAGACTTTGTTTCCCAGAAAGCAACAGTGGCACTGTCCTGGCTGTTCGGGAGCCCTGTGTCTTTGAGGAGAAGGATGATGTGCAGGAGGCTGTATTGCCGTGTGATCTGCAGCACTGGCCAGGGGTTTGCAGAGCTGATTGATTGCAGCTGATGACAGCTGATTGAAATGTGGTTTTCTGGGGTTTTTTTTTTGCAATTCCAGGATCGAATCATTGACGCTGGGCCAAAGGGCAACTATGCTCGGTTCATGAACCATTGCTGCCAGCCCAACTGTGAGACTCAGAAATGGTGTGTGAATGGTGACACTCGGGTCGGGCTCTTCGCACTTGTAAATATCAAAGCTGGTAAGGAACACATTGTCAATGCCTGCAGTAGCCTCGGGGGTTCTGTAAGGAAAGGGGAGGGTTTATAGCTCTCTGGAAGGAGATTTAATTTTTATTTTCATAGGGGTATTCATGAGGCTTAACAGCAGCATTAACATAATGAAACACGCAGCCATGGTATCAGTGGAGGTTGATACAGGGCCCTGCTACAGAATCGATGCCCTTTTTAGCTGTAAAATGTGATAGGGGTGAGGGGTTGCATTGAATTTTCAATCTACACAGATCTTTGGGGAGATTAATAGATTCATATCCTTGTGTAGTGGTGGCAGTCATTTGTGACATTGCATTTAAAAAATGCTTTTACTTTAGCAGTAAAACATTCTACTCTGTAATTCATTAACATCTTGCTTGGTTTTGATCTACTTTTGTGCCAGGGACTGAGCTGACTTTCAACTACAATCTGGAGTGTTTGGGAAATGGAAAGACCGTTTGTAAATGTGGTGCCCCAAACTGCAGTGGCTTCCTAGGAGTAAGGCCAAAGGTATGATGCATCCTTTAAGCTTTTGTTCTTCCAAATTGCCTCTTTGCATAGATGTGTGTCAGTCATTGGTTGCAGAAGTTTCTGGTTGAAGAAATCATTTAAGTGTGGCCATGGGAACAGTGCTTGAAATGAGTTAAATATTCAAGTTTTCATTCTGAGAGCAAGTCTTAGTCTTCATTTATCAGAGTTGCTATAAATAATGACAGGAAGCTTTATTTTACATTGAAAGAGTAAAAAAAAAGAGGGTGTGGTTTTTTTAATTTTTAAAAAAGAATTCTACTTCTTATCATGACATTTTCCATAGCACTACAGGAGCAAAGGACAGGCATGGGAAAGAGTTTGTTAGATAACCAAGAAAACACAACTCAGCCCATTTCCCAAAGTAAAGGCTCCCAAATTAAATTGTGAGCATGCATGGAAGGGCAGCAAACTCACATTCCTTCACACTGAAGTTGCTTTAGAGCCAGAAGGCTGCTACCTCACCATCTATTCTCCAGTAAAGTTCTTGGTTTTATTCTGGTTTTAATGAAATGACTGATTTTTACACATCAGACAGACATAAGAAATCTGCCATATCTGTAGTTGAAAAACCACCAGCTTTTAGAACTCACTGACTTTTTGAGGGCTTCGATTTGTAACTGTAATGTTGCAGTAACAGGAATTGATTTCAATTACCTCCTTGTGTGAGCTGGTTCTCACTGGGAAAAGGAAATAACAGGAGCAGTTGGCCGAGTTCCCAGCTGTCACCCGCTAAATCTATGTCTCAGCTGTTGGTTTGTTACACGTGCTTCACCAAATCAGACTGTAATCCCTCTGCTCTGGCATGTGGGTCCTGCCGTGCCCACAGTTAAGGGTTAAAAACCTCCAGCAGCACAGTTGTTGAGCCCCATCAATATATAGGGAAGGTTTTATGAATTCTCCAGAGATTGGTTCTTCAGAAAAATTAACTTACAAAAATAAAAAATGGATGTCTTCAAAAGCTGACAGATGAGGGGAGTGGCACATCTGATTTATTTAGCTCCTTTTCGGGTTGCAATTTAAAGTTCAATTGATTTTGTGCTGCCCCTCTGTTATACATGGTTTGACTGTCATTTTTGCCTTGAAATTGCAGGTTGCACGATGGAAATGAGAGGAAGGTGCCCTTTGGTTGGCATTCATGTTCCATTGTGATATCTGAGGCGACTCATTCCATCTTGATGAGATAGGCTAGGAAACTGTACCGAGAAAACAAAGCCTTGGGGTGGTTTTTTTAAAAATTCTTCTCACAATAGATGCATTTTTAAGCTTGCTGAAGATACAGCAAGACAAAACTGATTATACTCAAGTTCACTCTTAAAAGTGCCTTCTAACCGGGAGTGTGGAGGAATGTTTGGGAGTCTATGGTACTGCAGGGAGCAAGTGGGAATCGCTTAGTCCAGCTGTTAGACCTCTCTTAGACATTCAAATTAGCTGTGAAGGGATTTTCTTGTTCTCTTTGTAATTAGATGGCCAGGAACGAGGCGCTGAAAATCGGTGGCATAGTTTAGGTGGAGGCATTTCAGTGCCTGCATTTTCAGTGATAAGAAAGACCTGGCTTGTCCCCATTGTCTGGGGGAATGATGGTATGAAAGCAGAAACATCCACATGTGAAGGGGAAGGAAACAATCAAGAGATGTAACTCCTTGGTGACAGGAAAGCTGGATAGCCAACTGCAGTTCTGAAATTGTAGGTCTGGAGACTGAGGTTTTTAAATGTTTTGGTGATGAAAATATTATGCACTAAATTTTTGCAGAATAAAGGAAGTAAAAATTGCTTTATAGGCATTGTCTCAGCACACAGAGATGTCCTGCATGGAGAACACATATTTGAACACAAAGAGATGTAGAAAATGGCACAGAATTTAGCTCATGTCTCCTTAGATAAACTGAAGTGGTGGTGCTTTGATAAGGTCAGGACTGGGGGCAAGAAGCATCATCTTTGTGGAGTTGAGTGTTCCACACAATGGGAGGCTCAGCCTGGCTTGGAGGGGGAGTTGGAAGAGCAGGGTTGGAGGAAGCCTTAGGCCAGAGAAGAGAGCACTTGAACCGTTTAGTTGTCTGTCCTGAGTCCAGTTGTAGTTACTTCACTACACATATAATTTAACTGTACTGATGATGCAGAGTTCAGTTGTCATTGGTGTGGGAGAGTGGGAGGGATGGGGCAATTGCAAAGGAATAACTGAATATGGGGGAATGGAGATTGGATATTCCACAGTACACACCTGGAGAGGTTAGCAGCAGAAACAAATACACCATGAGAAGGTCGTGGTGGAGAAGGAGCCACTGAACAGCTCAGCTGCCACAGGACTGAGCTGTGGTGTGACACAGCTGTGGAAAAGGCAAATGGGGGCAGTGCTTTGGGGGAATTTCCTGTTCTTTTGGCTCAGCATTGATGTCTTTGTAGAAGAGGTGTTATCTGAGGTAGCATGTGTAATTCTGTAACTTTCATTTGGGATAAATATACTCTATAAGGGCAGAGAAAAGCCACTGGGAAGACTGAATGTGCAGACTGTGAAAGTTTCAGTTTGCAAGCAGGAGAGTGTGTCCCAGAGGTTTCTTCAGGGAGATGGAAAAGCTTCAAATGTTGAACTTGATGATCTTGGAGGTCTTTTCCAGCCATAAAGATTTTGTGATTCTGGTGCAAAAGAACAGCATTGACACAAGAACAAATAGGTCTAAACTGATGACAGATAAATTCATACTGAAATTGGAGAGGGAAGTGACGAATGTGAAAAAGTGCAGGAAGGCCCTGAATAGACTCCTTATGAGTCATGTGTGCCAGGAGACCTGACTACTTTGACCTGAAGAGTCTGGGAGAGGTGGCACGAGCTCAGTGACACCAGGCAGCCCCAGCTCCTCGTTCTGCTGTTGCTAATTATATAAATCTCATGTCCAGTCAAGCTTTGCTGCATGACTTCCAGGCTCTTTCAGAATAACTGGGAGCTATTTGCTGCAGTAACTTGGTTGCCAAATACCGTGCAGCACTAGAGATGCTGCACAGGTCTCAGGTACAGCTGGCAGTGGGATTTGTGTTAGCAGGGTTGGCAGCAGGAAGAGAGCAGGTGGATGGAGCAGAGCCCTGTGTTAACCAACATCCTTTCACCCCCAGAGCCAGCCCAGTCTCAGCGAGGAGAAGTCCAAGAAGCTCAAGAGGCGGCCGCAGATGAAGCGCAGGTCGCAGGCGGAGGTGATGAAGGAGCGGGAGGACGAGTGCTTCAGCTGCGGGGACGGAGGGCAGCTGGTCTCTTGTAAGAAGTCAGGCTGCCCCAAGGTGTACCATGCTGACTGCCTCAACCTGACCAAGAGACCTGCAGGTCAGTGTTCTGCACAGCTGGGCTGTGCTTGGCTCACAGTGTTGGTTCTTGGTGTCCTGGGTGCTGCTTGTGACCTTGCATTTATTCACAGCTTCTTAACATTTCGAGAAATCTTTCTCACTTGAACAGATCTTGTTGCTCAACCAACCCAGCCCTGGTTTGCACCCCACTGTGACTGCAAAAAGGTGAACTAGTTGCTGAAAGGGGAGCTGGTCCTTGCCTAAGAGATGGTGCTTGTGAACTGACCCCATTCTTGGGGCCTGGCACAGCATAATCCCAACAATAGCTGAGGTATTGGTCATCACACTGGCTGTTTTCCCAAAGTTGAAGATAATTGTGAGTTGAATGGTGAGGAGAAGCACTGCTGGAAAATAGGAGTTAGAAAAGAATCTTTTAAATGTCTGAATAGCCATTAGTTCATAAGTAAGAGAACAGTACCAAAGCATATTCTAGTTTGCGGTAAAATGAAGGCAAATATTTGAAATTAAAAAATACTCAAGAAGTACAGTCCTGCCTGCAGCCTGTTCCCCTGCTTTCCATTTGCAAAGTTTCTCCTAACAGCCTGACTTAAAAACACAAAGAATTGCCAGCTCTCTGATACATTTTTTTATATAGTGGAAGATTGTTGTCTCAGTCCTTTTCCAGCTTGTACAAACATAGCCTGAAGTTTTTATTCTTGATCTACTCTGGACTGTGTCCCACTTGCCTACACATTTTTTTAAAACTGGAAACAAGTATTTTAACAGCATTGCAGCTGAGGCCTTACTTACTCTGACAGAAGAGAATAATTATATTTTGGTTTTTACATACAATTTATTCGGAAATTATGTTTTACTTCTTTTGCAAAAATAACATATTGATGGGATGTTGATGGTTTGCTTTATCCTTCTTGAGTTTTCATCTTGATTCTTTTCTCATATTTATTTCTTCCTCTTGCAATCCTGTTTTGCACTTATCTTTATTTAATTACACCTTGTTGGTGCCAGATCATTTGTCCAGTTTAAATTCTGAGCCTGTCCAACAGGATTTTTGCAGTGCCTTACAGGCTCGATGTTATCTACCTGTATCTGTAAGAGTATTTGCTGTTCTGCTTTCAGAAATTTAAATTATTGTACAGATTAAAATACATTCCTGAAGGATGTAATTTGAAATGCCTCCTCAGTTTGCCACAAGACCATTAATAACTGTTTTTTGAGAATGATTTTCAGTCAGTTGTAGCAATTTTGCTCTTTTTACACATAGGCAGTGTTTTTCATAGCCTGCTCCTCAGAGTATCATTCAGGACATAAAAGGTTCAGCACTTTCTACTTCAAATGTTTCCTCTGCCATGGGCATTGCTGTCAAATAATTGGAATTTCCTGCTTGTTTGCATGTTTGCTAATTGTGTGATCTTACTTCCAAGAGCTCTGGGCTGTCCCTGGAGAGGGTGCTTGTTCATTAGACCTTTTTATCCTGTCAAAGATCATTAGAGTGGTTTGAAAGGATTTATCCTTTCTGCAACAAAGGAGCAGGTTTTGACTTTTTTTATTTTCCATCTGTACAAATGGTCCCAGGCTCTTTGCAGTGTTGTGTGGCTCTCTGGGATGGTGCCGGTGCAGAGGGAGCAGTGACAGCCTGTGCTGCAGCACCATGAGCAAGGAACAGGGGAGACCATGGGAAGTGTTAAACATCCTCACTTGGAAGAAAAATGCTGAAAAATTGGAAAAGACACATAAAAGCAGAGTGCATATTTTGAGACTGGAACAGAAGCCTTGGACTGGCTTCAAAGGAGAGGAAAAACTTACTCCGTGTTGCCTTCAACCCCAGGGGAGAAGCAGCACGAGAGAGGGGAGTGGAGAGCTGCTGTTGCACAAGTCCAGGGAGCAATGCCCACAGCTGCTTGGTGCTGTGCTGCAGGAGCCAGCCTCCTTGGAAAGGAGCTGGTAGCCACAGCCACAGGACTGTGGGCTTGGTTCAGGCAGTCTGGGAAGTGCTCTGGCCTGGCTGGTGTCCGTGGTTCCCCTCTGGCTCAGGGCTCTGTGTCAGGGCTGCTCTGTGAGGAGCTGCTCCCCACAGCAAGGCAGGGAGCAGGAGAGACAGGGGTTGTGGGGTGCTGGGAGAGCACAGAGGCAGGAGGTGTATTTGGAAAATCATCTTTGCTCATCCTGTGGTCAGGAGCTCAGCGTGTACCTGGTTGTGTCCACGAAGTGGAAGCACTTGGTAGAGCCAGACACAGCCTTGGCTGAGGGAGCAGGAGGCTGAGGCCAGTGAGGTCATCTACAAGTGAGAAAAGCAGCAGTCTCTGAAGTGTAATGTTGTGTTTTGCCTGCTGGTGGTATTGGTACTGATGGTCAGTAGGTTCACTGTGAAGATGGAGCTGCTGGGGGAGCAGCATTGTTTTATCGTGGCCATACATGGCCAGAGGTTAAGGATGTGCCTTTGGGTTCAGAGACAATCGAAACTTAGCCCTTGTGATCGCTGCTCTCTCACTTCTTCTTTCTAAAAAACAGGAAGGGAGGTTTTTGACCCAGAATTAAAAGATGAATCTGACATGTTAGCTTAAAATTCCTTTGGGTGTTGTGCACAGATAACCGCTGCTGTTCTCTATGAAAATCAGAGCTACAGAGATGTGCAAACTGGGGATGTCTGCTCCTCCTCTCTAAACACCTCTGTTGGTTAGTGCTGTGCAGGAGCCAGGTGGGTTTTGGTCTGAGCTGATGAGGCTTGTGTTTGTCATGATTATCGTTGCCCTTGCTGCTTCTGAGAATGCAGATTTGTGTTAATTGCCTGTTGAGCTAAGGCTGAAACCGAAGAGGATGTGTAGAATCGTATGTGGGTATTACAGGAGTGTTCTCACTTTCCCCTGAACTCCCTTTGCAGCAGGCCTTTGCCTCTTGCCCTTGTCCTACTCCTAAGGTGTGTCTTTTCTCCCGTGTCCGTGCTGCAGGAAAGTGGGAGTGCCCGTGGCATCAGTGTGACGTGTGTGGTAAGGAAGCAGCTTCATTCTGCGAGATGTGCCCCAGGTCCTTCTGCAAGCAGCACCGGGAAGGAATGCTCTTCATCTCCAAGCTGGATGGACGATTGTGCTGCACAGAGCATGATCCCTGTGGGCCTCACCCTCTAGAGCCAGGAGAAATTCGTGAGTATGCACCTCCCATAGAAGGCCTGGCTAACGGCGAGGACACCCAGCCACCAGAGCAGCTGCCTGCAGAAACAGAGGCAGACACAGACCTGAGTGTTCAACCCCTGGACAGCCTACCTCAGTCTGTGGCCCTCAGACTGCAGTCACCAGAAAAGCCCCCTGCTACCCTAGCGCTGAGGCTGCCTTCTTCAGACAAGCCCCCCACCACCCTTGCCCTGAGGTTGCAGCCATCAAACAAGCCCCCCACCACCCTGGCCCTCAGGCTACCTTCACCAGACAAACCACCTGCCACCCTGGCTCTGAGACTGCCACCGTCAAATAAACCCCCCGCCACCTTGTCACTGAGGCTGAAGCCATCCAACAAACCCTCCACCACCCTCTCTCTGCGGCTTCAGCCTTCAGACAAACCTCCCACCACGCTGTCGCTCCGCCTGCAGCCATCAGACAAGCCCCAGGCTGCCCTGTCCCTGAGGCTGCAGTCAGAGAAGCAGCCCATCATTGTAGCGCTGCGGCCTCAGCAGCCCGATAAACCTCCCAGCAACGCGGTGCTCTGGCCTCTGGACGAGTCCTCCAGTGATGCCTCGCAGCCTCAGCTGCCGAGCAAATCTCCCCCAGGATCACCTCAGTCCCCGCTGGATGAGTCACTTGTTACTGCTGCTGACCTGCAGCTCCAGCTGGCAGATGAGACTCCTGATGCCCCGGAGGTTTTGGAGTTATCGGACAAGTCCCTCATTGACAGCAGGGCCCAGCAGCCCGAGCTGCTGGATGAGTTCTCCGTGAAATGCCTGCATCCTCCACTGTCTGACAGACTCCTCGCCACGGTGGGGATGCTGCAGTCCCAGCCGGAGGATGAGCCTCCTGAGGCCGATCAGCTCCAGCCGCTGGACGACTCCTCTGCCCAGAGTCCGCAGCCGCAGGCTGTGCAAGAGGCTTCCAGCTCTGTGGTGCCGCAGGTCCCAGCGTTGGAGATGGCTTCCAGTCCTGAGGTGCTGTGGTCTGTTTCTGTTGAAAAAGTCCCAGACTCCCCAGTCTCAAGGATCCTGCCCTCAGAGAAGGCTCCTGGATCAGCAGTACCACAATCCCTGCCTCTAGAAAAGGCTTCCTTATCTGGGGCAGTGCGGGTCCCAGACACAGAGAAGTCTCCCAGCTCTGGGTCACCCCGTCCCCTGCCTCCAGAGAAGGCTGCTGATTCGGGTATGCCTCAGATCCTGCCCACAGAGAAGGCTCCCAGCTCAGGGTTGCCATGGCCCCTGTCTCCAGAGAAGGCTCCTGGCTCCCGGTCACCGCAGGTCCTGCCCACGGAGAAGGGTCTCAGCTCAGGGGCCCTTCGGATCCCGCTCACACAGAAGTCTCTCTCCCCTGGGGTGCTGCGACCCCTTCCTCCAGAGAAGGCTGCTGACTCCGGGGCCCTGCGGGTTCTTCCTTTGGAAAAGGCTCTCAGCTCTGGGGTGTCTCGGCCTCAGCTCTTGGAGAGGCCTCTCACTCTTACAGCCCCGTGGCCTCAGGCATCGGATAAGCTGGCTCCTGCTGTGGCTCCTCGGCCTCAAGCCTTGGACAAGCCTCTAGCTGCATCAGCTCCCAGGCTGTTGCTGTCAGAGAAGGCGCTGCGTCCCGTCGACCAGAACGCTCAGCTGAAGGAGAGAGGAGCCCCAGCCATGGAGCTGAGTCCCCAGCAGAAAGAGAGGACCATGTTAGCTGGGGAGCAAATCTCTTGGTCTGCTGGGAAGGTGGTGACACAGGTTGGACAAGTACCTTGGCCTACAGAGAAACTACAGACGCACGAGCAAAGCCACTGGTCCACCACGAAAACCCTGACGCCTGCGGAGCAGCCTTCCCGGACAGCAGAGAAACTACCAGAGCCAACCCTTCAGCCCAGCTGGGAAGTGGCCTCAGCCCCCTCGGAGCAGACCCCGTGGACATCAGAGAGATTGTGTGCATTTGAGCAGACCCCTCGGCCAGCCAGGGAAGCGCCGGTGCCCCCGGAGCAGATGCAGTGGCTTGTCACGAACGTTCAGACAATTGATCAGATTGCTTGGCTGAGTGGAAAAGCACAGACTCCTCGGGGGCAGGACCCTTTGCCTGAACAAAACACAGCGCTAGCCCGTAACCAGGATTCTGTCTGTCGTGAGTTGGCTGACTCAGAGCCAAAGTGAGGTTGGTGAATATGGGAGGCAGGTTTCAGTCGTTTAATGTTTAGGGAGGGGGAATCTTTGTTTTGTTTTTTTTATTCACTTCCCTGAGCCCAGCCCCTAACCCATGCACATCCCATCCGTATTCTCTTGTGACATGAGCAAGGACATTCTCTTAAATCTGAGTCTGGCCCAGCGAAAGGGAGAGAGCATCTGTGACCTTTTCCTCTTCCTTTTACAAATGGTAAAGCTGAAATAAAGAGTCCACTCTGGGTAAAAATCTCCAATTCCATTGAAATGGTCACATTACTGATCCAGCGTGTTCAAGCTCCAGGTTTGATTCGTAGGTGGCTTCCTAGGCACAGCCAGGGCCTTGCTCTTGTTACTGCATTTAAAGAAAGTGCATCAGTCAGGCTGCCCTGGCACTGGAGATGTTTCAGGGATCACGCGGTGAGCAGTCAGGTGTGTGTCCTTGCCAGACTCCCAAAGCAGGGAAGGGATTTTATGTCACCTGCCCAGGTCTCTGTCCCTGCAGGGCGTTGCTTTACGAGGTTTGTCCACGTGTTTACTGGGACATGCTGTGTGTGTGGTTTGCTCAAGGACAAGGATCATCTTCAGGGAGATGGGAGAGGAGCTCCTGCACTCGCTCAGTGCAGTTTTCTTCAGCAATAGGCAGTATCCATTCAGGCTCCTTTTTTACAGAGCTGCGACTGGCCAGGCCCAAGAAGCGAGAAATCTGGAGGAAGTCAGGGAAAAGAGAGATCTTGGAAGAAGTCATCTGGGAGTTTTTTCATTCTTGTGTCTTAATCCTTTAGCACAGGACACGCGGAGTGTTTTCCTGCACTTGACAACGTAGTGACCCATAAAGCAGCAATAGCAGAGCAGAGTGGGTTCCTGGAGGTGCTGAGCACTGCCCTGCCAGGGGGACAGTGCTCCCTTTCAAATTTCCATCCAGTCTCTTCTAGACCTCTGTTGTCAGCGTGAGCCAGCGGACTGAGCAGTCCTTTCTCCCTTTGCCTCAGATGTGTTCAGAACGTGTTCCCATCACACCTGCTGTTGCCAGCAGCAAGCCAAGCTTGTCCTGCTCACTGCGCAGAGGCAAGGGTGCCGTAGCTGGATCGGGACCCATCTCAACACCTTCCCCTTTGTGTAGCTTCTGGCTTAACCCTTCTACAACCAAAGGAGACTTGAATTAACTGGACTGTGTTGGTGTGCATGTGTGTGTGCGCGTGTGCGTCCATCCAACTGAATTGTAGTTCTCACACTGGAACACGGTGGGCTCCAGCAGCTGCCTGGCTTTCTTTTTTTCTCTTCTCCCTTTTACAGTGAAGGCAATGTTTAGTACCTGGTGGTCATCGGGCTGGTGTCCAGATTAGGCCTGCTGAAAGCCGTTCACTCAAGCGTTGAGGCAGAAGTTGGTTTGGCTGTGGTGCTCCTGGGGCAGGCAGTGGAGTCCCAGGGACCTGCAGCATCTTGTGACCACCGACACCCTCGCAGGCAGGAGGAGGACAGACCTCCTTTGGTGGCACTGCCTGACCTGGCTAGGGCTGGTGTCCTGCCCAGGAAACGCTGCTGACCAGCTTTTTCCCACTCTCACAACACATTACCTCTGTAACTACCTGAGCTCCACCAATCTGGGGCCGCAGCCTCGGATCTCCGTGCCGCCGCCAGACCCTTGCACAGCTCCAGTGTGTGTATCCTTCTCCTTCTCCTTCCAGGCAGATCCACAGGCCCCTCCCAGGAAGGGAGAGTTCAGCCCCATGCTGACCTCCTTCCTCTGACATGGGAGCAGGTCCTTGTTCCCACCTGGCTTGCACGTGCTTGCTGCTCCCAGAGCAGACGGTCACGAGCTTTGCAGTTTTCTATGAAGGGAGGCAGACGCCTGTACCAAGACAAATCCTGATCCGTTCTCCTTTCCTGATGTGTGCACCCTGAGACAACGTCCTGCTGTAAAGGCCGGGTGTGCTGGGCACAAGGGGACATTACCAGTGCTATCTCTCCTCTAGTCCAAATCATTTCAGATGCTTTATAGAATAGCTCACAACTTGGAAAAGCTTTATGGCTTATGGAAACTTACTTGTTTAATGTTGGTTTTTTTTTCCGGGAAGACTGGCAGGTCAGTTCCTGCTTGCTGCTGAAACTAGGGAAATGCAAGCAGCTTGCATTTCTGTGTGACTCCTCCACAAAGGGAATCAGGACAACTCAGATCCATTGAGAGAGAAGATTACTTTAAGGGCATTCATTAAGGCTTTTTAAACAAAAATTTTAAAATTATGGCGTTCAGTATATTGAGTATTTATCATGTGTGAGAAGGAAAATAAATCTTGAATTTACATTTATAAACCTTCCCATGAGCTGGACTTAGTCATGTAGATTGTGTAAGTAGGGTTTCCTCAGTGCCAGTGCCCAGCTAGCTCCCACTGTAACCAGAGAGGTCTCTGCACTGCTCTGTCCACCTCCGCTTCGCATTGTCACGTGTTATCTAGTTACTTGTTTCATGAAAAAATAAACTGTGAATATTTTTGGTGCAGGCTTTTTTAAATCTGTAAAATGGAGAAGTTCTCAGTGAATTCTCACAAGAGCAGGTTTGAAAAAAATCACTTCTATAAATCGCGGGCTCACATAGCCGGGTGAGGCTCACGGCAGCAGCCGCCTTTCATGCCAGCAGGTGCTTACCCAAAAGCTTGGATTAAACCATTGCATGGCATTTTCCACAGCCTACTTTGTTGCAGCTACTGTACCCTGTCTCTCTTCTTGTCTCCCTTTTCCACAAGGATCCAGGTTTCTGGCTTCTTATCTTGCAGCTACTGTTGGGAAGTTGAGTTCAGCTTAGCTAGGAGGCTGCTTGGCAAAACTGGTGTTGAGGAACATCATTGAAGGAGGAAGCCAGGAAGCTGCTCTTCCCTCTTTGCTCTCGCTGGAGCCTTGGGCAGTGCTCTCTCAGATCAGGAGGGCTTTTCAGAGGGAGCAGTGGTGCTTTTGGGAGTCTCTGGGCTTTTCTGGGTCACGTAGACAAGGCCTGACCAGCTGTAGAGAGAGGTCCCAGCAGCCTGCCGTCATCAGGGAGCATGAACAGCTTCAAGCAGCAAAACCCTTGTGAAGGAAATGTGGGCATCGTCTGTACTCAAGGTGACTCACTGTGATGGCAGCCTTGGAGGAGGAGAGGGACGTGTCTGTGTTGAAGCAGTTAGGTTCGTTTGCTGCCAGTTGTTGCTGCCTTCACAATTCAGCTAGTTTGAATCACGAGGGATTTTAAAAGTAGAGGGTAGAGACAAAGTAACCCATAGCCCTGGCAGACTCTGTGGGAGACACTGCTGCAGCCTCCTGCTGGGCTCAGACCTCAGCAACAGCTCCATGCCAAGGCTGTGATGCTGTGTTGGAGGGATCCAGTCACCTGGTCACTTAGCCCTGGGTCAGCCCTAATTGCACCCAAGGTGGGTGAGAAGTGACTCCTGTGTTGATTCACTGGTGTGGAGCACTGTAGAAGCAGAATCAAGGATGCAATTGTCTCTGTCCCTTCCCTGGTGTCCCACAATGGCTCACAGGAATTTTCCAGACTCATTCCTGGTAGGAGTGGCTCCCTCTTCCCATTTCTGAAGGGGGTGCAGGCTCTGCTCCTGTGTGAACACTTTGCTGGTCAACATCCCTGCTGCCAGGATAACTGCTGCCCCTGCTCAGAGCAGTGGGCTGGGGTCAGCAGTGGGCCATGGCCTCCACCCCACCGGAGGCCCCACTTTAGTGGGCAGGAGAGTCCCAGGTGCCCTTTGGGGACAGAGGAGCTCTGATGAGGGGTAACAGCACGGTCAGGGCTTGTGCCCTGTCGGGATGAGGGTTGCAGAGGAGGAGCCACCACAGGACGTGTGGGATGTGTGGGCAGGAGGGGAGCATGCACAGGCCACTGTTCTGCGTGGCTTGCCCCATCTTCCCCAGTGCCCACTGTCAGCCAGGGCTCTGGTGAATCTAGCAGGAGAGTTATCACTGTAAGGAATAATCAACTCACCTACTGCACGTGTCCAGATGCAAATCAACTCATGGTAGCTTGCTTTATTGCTTTCTCCAGTTAAACTTTTCCTATTTAACAGAAGAAGCTCCCCAGGAACCAGAGTCACTTCAGTACACAAAGCATCTGTGGGAGCACGTGTTAATTCAGGGTTAAACCCCTGCAGGCAGAGGCTCTGAAGGTGTTGCTGGTGTTAAAGTCTGGGAGATAAGAGAGATGAATGAATGTAAAGGACATTAAAGAACTAAGGTGAGACAGTGCATTTGCTGGAAAAGCTTCAGCTTAGTTTCACAGAAAAAAAAAAAAAAACAAAAAACAAACGGAAGAGAAAGAAAAAGCAGCCCGAACCTTGATGCTCTTGGCAGTGTTAGCCCTGAGCATGCTCTGGGTGTGCCCAGCTCGTTTCTGGACACTACAGCCAGTGTTGTGACAGGGCAGGGGGAGTTTGAGAAACCTCAGAACTTCAATACCTTCTGTTTATTTTTAATTTCAGCCTTAACTTCTGATTTTGCTTGATGTTTGGAATAACCATAATTGTAACCTGCTTATAATGTGCTTTGCCCTAAATTACTGATGAGGCTTTTGGCCTTTGCTAGCCAGTGAGTGTTAAAGCAAAGTGGCAAATCGTGCAGCTACTCTGAAAGTATGGGGGATGCTGTGTTTGATCTCCCAGGCTTTGCCCGTGCTAATTACCCACCCTCCTGTGATAGTGATAACGCTGGTGGCAGCATTTGCAGCCAAGGCTGCTCCTCCTGCAGCAGCACAGCTGGGCTGATGGGTGCTTGGGGCTCCCAGGGCCTGGGACATGGGACACTGGAGCTTGGGGACTGCTCTGCCACATGCCTGGCTTCAGCAGGAGTCTCACCTGTGGGGTGGCAGTGCCCTTGCAAGATTCCTGCTCCAGGTCCTCCAAAAGTGATGTAAGCAAAGTTTGGTGCTGGGGGAACAGGACAGATTGTGTGAGCTCTGGCTGGAGGAGCAGCAATGATGGACAGTCCCTACAGCACTGAATCTACCTCCTAGGGAAATCTGAGAAATGGGTGTTGCTATGGCCTATTTCAAGGTAAAGTTTTAATCATGTTTGCCCTTGGCAAAGCCCTTGGGCTATTGTGGTGCTATTGTAAACCCGTTGGCAGCTTAGCACAGTAGGGCTGGACTCACGGCTCCTGGCCCACGGGCTGGGGCTTCTTGGCCAGCTGATCCCATCCCCCTGGAGCTGGGGCCGGGCTTCAGCACGTGTGACTGAAACAGGACAAGGAGTGACTCAGTTCCTTCAGTTTATGGTGGTTTTGAGACTAAACCAGTGTGCCACTGAGCCCCGTGGGGAGCCCGTGGAGCCACGTGAAGCAAGCAGGCATCTGCTACTGCATGTTCTTCGTGTTCGTTTGGTACTGAGCTGGTTTCAGTTTTTGTTTTTTTCTGATGTTTCCGAGTTGTTGACTTCAAGGAACTGGGTTTTGTGTATTTTTTTGTAGACACTGGGAACTTGTTAAAAGGAAAAGCAGCAAGCACCGGGAGGCTCAAGGTGGAGCGTGGCTGGAGCTGAGGGTGGCCCCGGCTGGCGTGGGTGGGAGGTGAGATGTGTTGCAGCAGCAGGGGCAGGCAGGGAGTGGCTTTCCCTGCGAGGGGCCCTGGAAGCCTTTCAGCAGTGGCACTCCCAGCCCTGCGTGTCCGTGGTGCTGAGCTCACTGCCCCACCAGCCTGCTCGCCCCCAAGACACTGACCATGCTAGGCACCGTGCCTCGCTTTTAATGTCCCCTGCCACCCTCCAGCACTGTGTGCTCCCACCTGGGCTCCTGGCTGCCAGCTAGCCGAGGGCCCTGGGGAGGGTGGCTGCCCACTGCCCCTTCCTCACTGCCCAGGGACATGGGGGGCCACTCATGGCAGCAGCGTAACTGCTGGAGTCATGAGTGAGAGGTTTGCTAGTGGGAAGAACTTGGAGTGAGCAGCCCCACGCTGCCTTCCTTCCCCTCTGAGGTCTGCTGCCCATGGGGTGGCGGTGAATGGGGGTCCCCCACAGGGTCCTGTTCTGCAGGCTCAGGCAGAGGGAAACACATCAGGAGTCAAGGATCCCAGCCAAGGCAGAGGCCAGCGCCAGAGCACTGCAGGGGGGACAAAGGGGTGCTCAGCCCTGGCCAGGAGTCGTCTGTCAGTTGTAAGAAGGAATGCCAGAGCAGGTGAGAGTAAACTACATATTTCCAGCATGTATATTATTTTTAGAAGAGGGAGAGGGGAGAGTCTTGGACCATTGATTACTTTCATTTTGCTCCCCTTAGACTGTTGGCTGTGTATGTGAAACTTATCATGAAAAGAGGGTTGCCCTGCCCAGGTGCTCCCAGAACATGTACTGTAATTCTTTGTATATAGAAGAAAAATTACTGTAAAGTAAAGTTTAACTTTACTCTCGATGTCCTCTTGTGGTTTGTCTTGCTGAGTGGGGGGAGGCAGGGAAGGGAGAGCCCTGACGGCCTCGCGCGCAGGGGTACGGCT
This sequence comes from Hypocryptadius cinnamomeus, assembly GCA_013400635.1. Taxonomy (NCBI): domain Eukaryota; kingdom Metazoa; phylum Chordata; class Aves; order Passeriformes; family Zosteropidae; genus Hypocryptadius; species Hypocryptadius cinnamomeus. Next base: position 85,943 of record VYZP01051583.1, on the reverse strand, counting down.
CAGACCACAACGCGTTTTATTTACATTGTACACCTCGAGAGAAGACGCTTAAATAAATCCGCAAAGAATCGAGCATCTCTGAGAGAATAAGTTACTGGCCACAGCTGGGCCACCACAGCTCCCACAAACACCACAGGTGGCAGGGAGGGGGTCCCCAGAGTGACAGTCCATGACTCCTGGCACTGCACGGCAGCCCTGTGCCGCTCCGTGTGCCAGGAGAGCAGTCCGTGGGCTGTGCTGCAGACAGGCCCCAACAGCTAAAACACAGCAGGTAAAAAACCGGAGGAGTCCGGTGAGCGCCAGCTGCCCCTCCAGCAGCAGCAATTCCCTTCTGGCACAGGGCTCAGTGGTGGCAGCAGCTGTAGAAGTAGGGACTGTTCCTCTGGCCCAGGTTGACACCCTTGTCCTCTGGAAGAGAGCAGAAGCGGCAGGCTGCTGGCACGTCCACGCCACCAAAGCTGCTGGTCCCAGGTGTGGGCCCTGGCAGGTCCCCTGGGGAGGGTTTGGTGCCCCGTGGAGAAGTGGCGAGGTTCAGGGTCATGGCACAGCTCACACAGCACGGCCCAGCCCAGGGCAGGAGGCACAGCCAGGCTGAGCATGCCTGGGCAGGGCTGGTGCAGAGCTGAGCCAGTCCTGCAGCCCAGCAAGGCTCCTGGCTCCCGGCTGCCAAAGGCCACCATGAGCCAGCTGGGTGAATGTGCTGAACCTGGCCTCAGCAGGCATGAGGATGCTGTGATGGAACTCAAAGTCTGTGAGACAATCCCTGGCACAGAGCCACAGCAGCCCCAAGAAGCACTGCCAGAGCTCATGCTCTGCACCCAGAGGCACAGGGAAGGGTGCCTGGGGAGGGACAGGTCCTGCCTACTCACCTGTCATCACCTGGAAGGCGGAGAAGTTGACATAGTCCTCAGCCACCTTTTGGAACAGCTCATCTGGGGGGAGAGGAGGCATGGCAGGTGTGGGTGCCCCCCTGCCAGGCAGAGCCCCCAGCCCTGCTCAGCCAGGACACGGCCCCAGCAAGGAGCTACTCACCCACGCTCTGGCCCGTTTTACTGGAGGTCTCGAAGAGGTCTGCTTTGATCTCTGAAATGAGGGCCCACATTGGCACTTGCTGCAGGTGCAGCAGATATGGCTCCACGGGCATGTCTGCCCCCAGAGTCACCCCTCGGGCACAGCTGCTGACAGCAGGCTGGCAGGGACGCAGGGCAGGGCTCCCGGCCCCTTGGCCCAGCTGGCCAAGTGCCTGCCCCTGTCAGGACACGCTGTGCCCAGGGAGGTCCCTGGCAGAGCCGGTGCCTCACCATACAGGGAGCCCTGGTGCCATTGGATCTGCTGTGGGCTCACAGCAAGGGCAGAGCTCCTGGTGTGGACAGAGCAGCTCAATGCTCCCTCACTCCCCACCCGCTCACTGCTCATGAGCCCAGGAAGGGGCAGCACCGGCCGTACCGTCAGCGTAGTCCTGCACATCGTGGAAGTCAACCCCCCGTTTCCTCCTGTCCTCCTCCAGCAGGTCGCTCTTGGTGCCACACAGGTAGATCCGGCAGCCCTGCGGCAGGAAAAGGGTTGGCAGGGATGTGCCCACGTCCCACCAGTGCCCCTTGTCCTGTGGGGAAGCTTCAGAGCCCCCAGCCCCCCGTACCTCCTCACAGTTCTGCAGCTCGTTCACCCAGAACTTGGCTCGCTGGAAACTGCCACTGTCGGTGAGATCTGGGGAGTGGAATCAGGGTCTGCTGACACTGCTCCTCAGTGCCTGACCCACCGGTGTCACCACCCCGGCCCGGGCCCTTTGCAGCCACCGGCTCCTTCCCCTTCCCGTTCTCCGTGCCTCCGTGCCCTTACCGTAGCAGACGACGGCAGCCCGGGCTCCCCGGTAGTAGATGCGGCTCATGGCCTCATAGCGCTCCGAGCCCGCCGTGTCCTGGGGGCACGTGAGGGGCAGGTGAGGGGTCGGAGGGTCTCTGGGGTCCCTCACCAGGCGGTGGCCAGGATTGTCAGCGGGGCGCTGGCACAGCCCTGGCCCCTGCACTTACCCAGATGCCCAGGGTCACCGTCTGGTCCCCCACGGTCATCACCTTGGCCACAAAAGCGGCTCCGATCGTCTGCAAGCGAAGCAAGAGGAGTGGTGGGAACCGGCCCGGGGATGNCGCGCGGGCCGCATGGCGGCCGCCCAGCAGGCGCGGGCCTGAGCGGCGGCCCCATGGGGAAATACTGCGCCAGCCTGAGCGTCCTCAAGGGGCCCTGGGACCAGGTGTTCGCCGCCTTCTGGCAGCGCTACCCCAACCCCTACAGGTGCGCGGGGGCCCTCCCCGACCCCCCGCCCCCTTCCGCCACTCGGTCCCGGCTGGGCTCGGTGCCGCCCCCCGTGCCCAGCCCAGCCCTT
>VYZP01051583.1:25408-78223 GCA_013400635.1 Hypocryptadius cinnamomeus | reverse complement strand
TCTTTATTAAAATCCATCGGGTGGAGGCGATAGGGAGTGAAGGGGAGCGCCGGGCCCGGCACGGCACGGCACGGCACGGCACGGCACGGCGGCCCCCGGGCACCCGCTGTCATGTGAGGGCTGTTTGCACCTTCTCAGGCCAGGCCCCCGGGGGGAGACTCTGCCCCGGGCCCAACAGCAGCCAAAGTTCACCTGAAAAAAAACCACCACGAAGCACTTTTCCAGCCGGGGGGCAGGTGCACGGCAGCAACAGGCAGCTCACCCAAAGCAGAGCAGGCCACGGTGCACCAGGAGAGGCGGTCCTGCGCCCACCATCACTCCGCATGGGCTGCCATCGTGTGTGGGGTCCTGCCCCTGTGCATGGGGGGAAGCCTAACACCAGGTGGGGGGGTCCTGCCGCCATGCCCACCAAGCTCTGGGGAGAGTCACGGGGCCGAGGTGCTGCCCGGCAGCCCCAGAGCGACCCTGGACACCCAGCTGTGCAGCCTCGTACGATGCAGATCTGGCAGAGGGGCTCTCACTGGCTCCGGGCACAGCGGGACGTGGGCGGGAGGTGTGTGGTGTAGCAGTGGGTGCAAACTCGTACGGGTTTGTTGTGGCCATAGTAGGGCAGCACTGCGGTATTCGGTGAGCAGCGGGCACAGAAGATCTGCCAAGAGGCCAGAGAGGGGCTGAGCAGAGCCAGGTCCCTCAGGGAACCCCACATGCCCCATGCCAACCCCTTCCTACCTTCCCACAGCTGCGGCAGTGGTGCCGGCGGCGCAGCAGGGTGAAGGGCGAGCGGCAGGCAGAGCACTGGCTGCATGTGCTGTCCGGCACCCACTCGGGCAGGTGGCGGGCACCTGCTGGGCAAAACACATCGGTAAAAACCCCTCAGCCTGGCTCCCCTCACAGCCGGACCCCCTAAGGCAGGATGGGGCAGGATCAGCCCCAGCCTCACACCCTGCCCCAGAGCCACCTGGGCAGCCCCTCACCTGCCCTCCGGAGCCTGGCAGCCTCTGCAGGGCTGGAGCACAGCGGGCAGTCAGCCACGCGAGGAGCATCTGTCACACAGGAGTCACCATCTTTCTCTTCTGTGGGGACAAGGGTTGTGGTGCAGCCAAGCTGGAGCTGGGCAGGCACAATGGCCACATTTTTCCCAAGCCTAGGGCTGTGGCCTTATCTCACCAGGGATGGGTGATGGGCAGGGCAGAGAGGAGCAGTCCCACATGTCCCTGGGGATTACTCACTGCTGTAACTCTGCTCCCCCGAGGGCTCCGCCTGGGAGCACACAATCTTGAAGACCGTTTTCAAGATGCTTCTCATGTCACTGGCAAAGTTGGTCTGGAGCTGATCAGCAACTCCTGCACCAGGAGGGTGGGGGGTCAGGGTGCTGTGGGGTCAGGGTGCTGGGGGGTCGGCTTGGGGGTCACTCACCCGAGATGCAGACGAAGAGGGTGTGCAGCATGTCCTTGGTGCTGCTGTAGCGGGAGCGCAGCTCCGTGCAGCGGGCACCTGGGGTGGCATTGACCCCCATCCCTGGGCCACTCCCAAGGGGCTGGGGACTGCGCAGGGGGGAGGTGACCATTACGCCAGGGATGGTATGAGATATCCCTGTGCCAGTGGACAGGGATTTGCCATCTTGGCCCTGTTCCCTGCCCGCCGCACACCCCTGCTGCCGGTTGGTGCCCAGGTCATCCACTGCACTGGGGGGTCCCAGTCGTGTCGTGCAGGTGGGGAGCGGTTGGGTGGCATTAGGGACCTCCAGAAGACTGAAGGGAGCAGGGGGGTCCACACTGGGCACAGCTGCCCCCCAAGCTGGGGGTGCATCTGTACTGCAGGGATCCTCCTGTTCGGCTGTGCACAGGCTCCTCTCCAGCAGGCAGAGCTCCTCTGCAGACAGCACCCACAACAGGTCCCTGCAGTGAGGGGTTGGCATCAGCCCCATGTCATGGCCCCACTGCTGCCCCACAGCCCTGCCATCGCCCCCACTGCACACCTGATCTTCTTCAGGAGGTTGTAGAAGGGGCTGAACACCCGGGACATCTCCTCAGGGCTCCGCTCCAGGCTGAGGGGTCCCTCGGGGTAGATGAGGAGACCACTGTGAGGGAACAGAGCCCAGCTCATGTCAGGGGTTGCCTGGGAACCCAAGTCCCCATGAGGAGAAGGGGCTGGTACAGGGCAGGGAACACACCTCCTTCTCCAGGGGATGCACCCACCTGATAATGGCCAGGCGAGGGATGGTGAACATCAGCAGTGGTTCATAGCCATCAATCATCTCCTGGGTCAGGTAGCCCAGGTGCAGGGCTCTGGGGACACACAGACACCCTTACAGTGGATCTGAGCCTAGGGATGCTGCCCATCCTTGGGGCTGGAGTCCCTGCAGCCCCCACCTGACACACAGTGCCCCTCACTCACCTCTCCACTGTCTCACAGAAGAGCACGATGATCTCCTGCTGCCTGTAGATCTCATCAGGGGACTTCACTGCCACCAGTGAGGACACATAGCTGGAGAGATGGAGAGACTGTGAGGCCCCTACAGTCCTGGCACAGCCCACCAGACCCCAGCACCCTAACCCTGCCCCTTACCTCAGCTCAAACTCTGCAAATAGCCGGTCGAATTGGATGAGCACAGCCCGGACAGGCTCTGGGTAGGAGCTGGGCTGGCTCAGGCTTTGCTCCCGCAGCACTGTCCGGACCAGCTCCAGGCTGCACAGCAGATTCCTGGCCTGGGGCCGCAGCTGTGCCCCATCTGACTCCTCCATCTCCAGGAAGGTCCCAGCCAGGAGACACTGCCAGGATAGGGACTGTCAGCAGCCAGCACCCAAGGCGATGCCTAACCCCAGGGTCAGCTCACAGCGGGGTGTCCATCGCCCCGGGCTCACCTCGGCAGCAAACAGCATGTGGTTCCCCAGGTTGTCCACCAAGAGCTCCTCGGGGAACTTGACCAGGTAGTCACGGCTGTGGCGCTGCGTGGGGATGCACTCCTCCATGATCCGCTCCAGGACGGCCAGCAGGTGAGCCTGGGGACGGCAGGGGTGTCACCAGCGGCCTCCCGGGGGACCGAGTCACAGCGGGATCCGGGCTGGCCCGTACCTGGCTGAGGTGGAGCTGGTTGAGGAGCACCAGGTACTGCTGCGGGTCCAGCTCGGCATCCAGCCCGTTGATCTCGGCCACCACCCGTGTCACCCTCTCGTCGGCAAAGAAGAACTGGGAGAGCAGGCGTGGGTCGGAGCGCTGCGGGAAGAGCAGGGGGTGATGGTGGGGGCACCCCGCATCTCCATGTGCTGCTCCAGCGAGACCCCAAACCTCCCGTTCCCACAGTCGCGGAGGGATCGGACCCCGCGGATCCACAAACACCTGTTCGGGCAGGTACGTGGGACCTCCCACGGCAGCTTTGGCTCCTCCCGGGGAGCGCCGCCCTCCCCACCCACCCGTGCCTCAGTTTCCCCGGGGGCAGAGCAGGATGAACAAGCTCAGCCGCATCCCGGCAGCTTTGGCACCGATCCGTGCGCGGCTGTAAACACCGGGAAAGGTCCTCCGGAGTCCCCCCGCTTCCTCCTCCCGCTCCACCACGAGGGACCCCGGCCGCCCCCTCTGCTCCCGGGATCGCCGGAGCTCCTGGATCGCCCCGACGGGGTCGTCCGGGGGCTCCGCCGGTCCCGGGCGCAGGGAGGGCGGCCCGGTTCGACCCCCCCGGTCTCACCTTGGGTCGGCGGAGCCATCGGCGGAGGGCAGCGGGCAGCATGGCGCGTCCCGCAGCTCTGCCGCCGCCCGGCTCCCCGCGCCCGCCGCTCGCCGACGGGGCGGGTCGGCACCGGGCACCGCCCGGGGGGCGGATCGGAGCGGTGTCCGCCCAGTCCCGGCACCGGGACGACCCGTCCGCTCCTCGACGGACCGGTTCTCTGTGATGGGAAGGGTGAGGGTGCGTCTGCCGTGGGGCGGGATGGGTTTCGCCGCCGGCTTTCCTTCCCGGTCCTGGTTCCCGTCTCAAATTCCCGGCTGCATCCCCGGCTATCCTTCCCCGGTTCCTCTCTCCCCGCAGCCCAATAATCAGGGGACAGGGACACCCCAGCGCTTCCCACAGCCCGCCGAGCATTCCCGGAGTGATGAGGAACACCGGGAGAAGCAGCCGCAGGCGTCTTCACTGAGCAGGGCATGGGGTGCGGAGCGGGGTTATGGTGGGAAGGGGGTAAAGTGGCCCCTCGGTGGGACAAAGACGAACCAAGTGCCCAGGAAGAGGTGCCAGGGGGTACTCGGGGTGTTGGCCACAGCAAACTACCCCGGCTGTGCCAAAGGACGTGTTTGCTCCAGAGCTGGCACTGCTGGCCACAGGATGTGGGTGCCGATAATTCAGGTGGCTGGAAGCCTAATGAGGTGGATTCATGGGTAAAGAATCCGTGGAGGGTGGTTGAACAAACACGGCAGCGGCACGTTCTCGGCTTCAGAAAGTCCCTGAGTCATGGCAGTGCCCAGGTGCAGGTGTGGGACTGGCCCCGGTGTTGGGGCTCCCTGTGTACCCCACAGAGTCCGGCTCTGTTTTCAGCCATGTCCTGGTTCTTCTGGATGGGGATCCCTGAGCACAGAGTGGGACTGGAGCCCTGCTTGTCCCACAGGTCCCTGCAGATCTGGGCACCACAATAAAAGAAGAATAAAGCTATTAGAGAGTGTCCAAAGGAGACTGCAAAGAGTCTAGAGGAGAAGTCACCTGAAAAGCTGCTGAAGTCCCTTGGTCTTTTCAGTCTGGAGAAGAGGAGACTGAGGAGAGACCTCATTATGGGCTGCAGCTTCCTCAGGAGGGGCAGCTCCAGTTTCTGCTCTCTGTGGTAGTAACAGGACCTGAGGGAATGGCTGGAGCTGTGTCTGGGGAAGTTTAGGTTGGATATTAGGAAAAGGTTCTTTGCCCAGAGGGTGGTCAGGTACTGAACAAGCTCCTCAGGGAAGTGATCATGGCCCGAAGGCTGACAGAGCTCCAGGAGCATATTTGGACAATGCTCTCAGGCACAGGGTGAGATTCTTGGCATTGTCCTGTGCATGGCCAGGAATCACAGAATCATAGAGAAGTCTGGAAGTGACCTTAAAGATCATCTCGTTCCATCCCACTGCCATGCACAGGGACACCTTCCACCATCCCAGGTCGCTGCAAACCCCATCCAAACCGGCCTTGAACACCTCCAGGGATGGGGCAGCCACAGCTTCCCTGGGCAACCTCTGTGCCTCACCACCCTCACAGGGAAGACTTTTTTCCTTATATCTAATCTAATCCTGCTGTCTTTCAGTTTGAACCCGAGGAGCTGCACTCCGATGATCCAGCCGGGGATGCGATCGCGGTGCAGCCCCGGTCTCGGTGGAGGCGCCGGCGCCCTCAGGACGCGCGGCAGCCTCGGGGAGCCGGGCGGATTCGAACCCGCGGCGCTGCCGCCGCTCCCCCTGTCCGCCAGGGGGCGCAGCGCTGCCCTCTCGCAAGATGGCGGCGGCGGCTTCACCTCCCCGAGCGTTCCCCCCTCCCTCCCTCCCTCCTTCCCGCGGGCAGGGGCCGGACGGGCCGCGCCGCCATATTGGCTGTTGTCCTGGCTGCGGCGGGCTCGCCATGACTCGCCGGCGGAACAAGGCGGCAACGGCGGCAACGGCGACGGCAGCGGCGGCAGGTGGCTCCGGGCCTCGCCGTGACAGGATGGCGGGTCCCGACGTCGGGCCTCCCCCGCCGCCACCACCACCGGAACCGCCCGCCCCGCCTGAGGTGGCGGCGGCGGCGGGCAGCGGCGGGGAGTCGGGCAGAGGCAGCGCGCAGGTACCGGGGTAGCGCTGCGGCGGGCACGGGGCTGGCTCCGAGGGGGGTTCAGCCTGGGCGGGGATGGGGCCCTGCCCATTGCACCCCATCCCACCCGGGCCCTGCCCCATCCCCGCCCCGACCCCCGACTCGGAGCATCCCTGCGGATGGGGCTCGGAGCGTTCCCAGAGCGCCCCGCGGGAGGGCCCAGCCCTGCCACAGCCCTGCCACAGCCCTGCCGCTGGGCGATGGCAGGTGGCTCCAGCATCCTCATGCAGCGCGCTTCTCCCTGCTGGACACACCTGGCTGCCGCCACCTGCTCCGGGTTGTGGGCAGGGAGGCGGGGGTGGGCACCGGGTGTGGACGTGCTCGGTGGATTGGGGACAGCCGTGGTGTCACCAGCCGTGGTGTCACCCGCCATGGTAGCTGTGTCAGCTGGGACATGGGGTGGCCCGGTGGCTCCCGCCTCGCCGTGGGTGGGCAGGGGGGCTGTGCCCCCACTCTGCTCTCCTTGGCCTCTGACCTTTGCTTCACCTTGAGCCTGCAGACGCCATCTGTTTGGCAGCAGCAGTTCAATGCACGGCTCATTGTGGCAGGGCCCCGCTGCGCCGGCAGACAATGGGGGCCCCCTCGCCCGCGCCACGCCGGGCTCGTCACGGCTGTCAGGGCTCCAGTGAGTCCGAGGGATGCAGCCTGGCTCCTGCAGGGAAGCCCCAACCTGGCTGTGCCTGTGCAGGGAGAGTGTGAAGCAGCACGGGGGGCTGCAACCCACCCTGGCGCATCAGCACCGCTGGCTGTGCAGAACAAAGGGGCGGGAGAGAGGGCTTGGGGCTCTTGGGTGACACAGCAGGGGCATCTTTGATGGGCAAGAAGGGAGAGCTGAGGCTGTCAGACCCACTCTTCATATCCCTGTGTGGGCTTTCTGTGGGTCTTGCTTTGCCATGCATGTACCCTCAGTCTCACTGTACCAGAGGTGATGGTGGGAGTTGCTGAAGGCTTCCCAGCCTTGCTTGGTGGCAAGGCTGGCTCTTTGGCATGCTGTGATCTTCCCAGAAGTCCAAACACTCCCAAGCTGGCACATGGCAGGTTGGCAGCAGCTGGTCAGCCTGAGGCTGCTCTGCTCCAGTGGGAGAAGGTGCAATACCACATGTAGCCTGTAAGAATTTCCTTGGTTTGGTGTCAGCGTCCTGAGGTCTCCTTCACTGCCTCATCTGCCCCACATCTGCGCCAGATCACACCTGGGTGACTCACAGTCTGTGTGTCCTTCCTCAGGTGCTGCCCACCGCCAACCAGTCCGTGCAGACCTGCTGCCTGCTCTGTCACCGCGAGCGCAAGGACTGGGGAGGGCCGTCCCACAATGGGCTGGTTTCCCCGGGCGAGAGGCTGCCACCAGACTTTGTGCCAACGCTCGTGCAGAACCTCCTGGGAGAAATGCCACTGTGGATCTGCCAGAGCTGCCGGAAGAGCGTGGAGGAGGAAGAGCGACGGGCGGTGCAGGAGCAGGCCCTGGCGGTACGGGGTTATGGTGCTGGGGTTTGAAAGCCGGGGCTGTAGCTGTAGGAACAGGGCACTGACCACCCCGTGGCACTGACTGGGTGTGTGGGTCCCATCCTCACTCTGAGGTGTGTGTCCCAGACATCCCAGCCTTCACTTCCCTGCCCAGGGCTGCCTCTGGCTCAGCAGGGACAGGCCCTGCTGGGGCAGTGTGTGGTGCTGTGGAGGCTCATCCAGCAGCTTGCCATGGCTTGGAGCTGCCAGGCTGGCAAGGCTGACAGTGCCACTGCTTTCCTCTGCTGCACGTTGTGCCGCGTCCCCCAGCCCCAGGGCTGCTCCCTTCATGACGCAGAGAGAGGCAGCGGCTGCCAGGGCAAGTGCCTGCCTGTGCGTGGGGCTCGGGTACAGCAGCTGGCTTCTGCCTGGCTTTATTTAACCCTGCCCTGCTGTGAGTGGGACCAGCACAGGTGTGTGGCCCTTGGCATGGCCCAGCTTCTGTGAGCCAGGCTGCGTTGGTGTGGATGGAGGCAGTGTTTGTCACTCCCAAGACAGTGATAAAAGTTGTTCACATGAGCTGAGCCCCTGCTGCAGTGGAGGGAGTCTTAGTGCTGACACCTGGGGGCCAAGGTGTCCCCTCAACCGCTTAGCATTCTGTGTTTCCGTTGATAGGTCTCGTTATCCCACACATCCTGCAAGTCGCAGTCTTGTGGGGGTGGCTCACACTCCTCTTCCTCCTCCTCCTCATCTTCTTCCTCCTCGTGCCACGGGAACTCAGGGGACTGGGACCCCAGCTCGTTTTTGTCTGCTCACAAGCTCTCGGGCCTCTGGAACTCGCAGCACACCAACGGGACCGTGCAGGGCAGCCCCCTTGGGGCTCCCCCAGCTGCACTAGGTGAGCTGAAGCTGGCTGTGGGCTTGAGCAGAGCTTTCTGCCCAGTTCTTGGCTTAGGTGGTTTCCTTGTGGGCAAGGGTGGGCAGGCTGGGCCTCTGAATCTCAGTACCCATATTGGGCCCCTTTGAAAAAGGCAGATGGTGCAGGGATTCAGCCCCAGCTCCGCTTTCCTTCCAGGTGACAAGCACCCCGGCCTTGCTCTGTCTCCAGAGTGCGCCAGCCAGGTGTCGGCCATGGCGCCGGGGCTGAAGGCCTGTCCCTACAGCCACACGGCCTCTGCCACCTCCAGCAACGCCACACCGGGCTCGCCTCTGCCTACCTCACTCGACTTCTGCAAGACACTGCCGAAGCAGTTCAAAAGCTTGTGCCGGAGGGCCACCCCGCCAGGTGCGTGCCCAGGGACAGCACCGGCCACCGCCTCCCAGCCTGCTGCTGCAAAGCCTTTCCACTTGCCCTGTTCTCCATGGGGTAGGGCTGGATACTGTGAGGGAGGCACTGACCCCAAGGCCCTGTGTGAGTGGGGATGGCTTCTGTCCCAAGCCTCTGATGTCTGGGAGGAGAAACACCTTGTGCAAAGGTGGTGGGTGGCTCTGAGCATGGCCTTGGTCTGTGCAGCACGGCCGGTGTCTGACTGTCTCTGCTCCTGCCTCTCTGCAGGTGAGGCCTTCCACTCCTCAGAGCATCATCAGCACTCCGACCTCACTGCTCCTCCCAACAGTCCCACCGGCCTCCCCTCCCAGCCACCGGCGCTGATCCCCTCCAAGCAGACACCTCCCCATCCGGGGCCCTTCAGCTCCCCGCCGCACATCCCGCTGGGCACCTCCTCGCAGGCCGCGCTCTTCCCTGCTCCCAGCGCGCAGGCGGCGGTCCCCAAGCCGGTGTCCGAGTCCCCTCCGGCCAGCGCGGCCTCACACAGCCCAGGGCCCTGCAAGAGCCCTCACTTGCCCCCTGCCAACGTGCCACTGCTGAAGATGCCGCCGCCGCTGTCGGGCTGTGCTCATCCCTGCAACGGGCACTGCAGCACTTCACTCATCCCTCCTCCTTCCTCCCACCAGCTGCCCAGCACAAACAGGTGAGTAGAGGAGCCCTCCTGCTTCCAGCCTCTCCTTGCAGGGCCATGTGCCTTTTCTCCCATCCCTGACCATGGATGCACTTCTCCCTGTGGCGGGACTGACCGCCCTGGCATGGTGGTGCAGGAGGCTGCTGTCTTTGTGGGCCAGTTCCACTGCTGCAGACCGAAGGTGAAGCTCTTTCTCTCCCAGCACGTGTTCCTCCTGCGGTTGTCCTTTGGTTCTGTGGTGCAGAAGAGGCTGTGCTTCTCCTCCAGCTAAAAGACCCAAAGGAACACCCTGATCAACCTGCAGTTGGCCAACAGGACCTATGTCAGTGAGACCTGTCAGGCAGCTGTGGCACTGAGCAAAGGTTCTCGAGAAGATGAAGCCTGTGGACTTGTTCTGCTCACCTGTTCCTCTGGCCCTCTTTGGGCTGCCTATGCCCTGGAAGAGAGCACGTTGTTTCCTCTCTGCTAACTAGCTCTCTCTGTGGAGAGCCAGTCGGGTCCTGAGCTGGATCTTGAGAAATGATGCTGTGGGCTGTGCCCTGGTCTCCCTGTCTGAGCTGGGTAGCCTGTGCCCTTGTGAGCTGGGCCTGCCACACATGGGGATGTCTGGCGGCTGCACAGTCCCAGTGTTCCTCACCTGTGCTACCTGCTACCCCCAGTGAGTACCGTGCCTTGCCCTGCTCCCGGCCCAGGGCCTGGCTCACTGGGGCTCTGCTGCACCAGCCTCCTGCTGGCCAGAGGCCCTGAGGGCTGGAGTGACAGATTGCTGCTCCTGTGGGCTCCTGGGGCATCTTCCCCAGAAGAGGAGAATGGAGGGGAGGGGGTTTGTCCTGCAAATCCTTCTGCTTGGGCACAAGCTTTCCCAGGAGGGCTGTTTCTACATGCATAGCATGGGGCAATTTTTGAGATACCCTGGCGCCTGCTCACCTCTCACCCTTCTCCCCTTCTCCTCAGGGACCCCTCTTGCAAAGGGCACAAATTCCCAAACGGTACCAGCTGCCACCCGCCGCAGCCCTGCGAGGCAGACGAGGGACTTGGGGAGGATGAGGACAGCAGCTCAGAGCGCAGTTCCTGCACCTCCTCTTCCACCAACCAGAAAGATGGGAAGTTCTGTGACTGCTGCTACTGTGAGTTCTTCGGCCACAACGCGGTGAGTGAGGGGCTGCTCTGCAGCCACCCCTGGTCCTTGCTTTGGTGGGGAGACATCACTCGGTCCCTGTGCCCAGAGTGGGAGGTGGGCAAGTCTGGCTACAGCTGTTTCCTGCAGGCACGTACATCCCCCACTTCCTTTCTACCTTGCTTCATCAGCCTGCTGGTCCCTTGCTCCCGACTCGCAGCCGCCTGCCCAGCCCCAGGGCTCGGAGCAGCCGGCCAAGCCCTGTGGCTTCACAGTGGAAGAGCTCAGTAGGGCTGTGCTGACTTGTCCCTGAGACTGCAGGGAAGGGAGTGGCTGGAAGGTCACGGGGGGCTGCCTGCCCCTCATGCTGGCTGGTGCCTGGCTGACAGTACTTGCCTTCCACAGCCCCCAGCCGCTCCCACGAGCCGCAACTACGCTGAGATCCGAGAGAAGTTGCGTTCTCGCCTCACCAAGAGAAAAGAGGAGCTGCCACAGAAACTAGGGCACAACAGCAGCTCAGGGGAGCCTGCTGTGGACCACCGCAATGTGGACGAGCTGCTGGACTACATCAACAGCACAGAGCCCAAGCCCTTGAACAGTGCCAAGGCGGCCAAGCGGGCACGACACAAGCAGAAGAAGAAGGTGAGGCTGGGCAGGGGCTGGGGCTGCAGGAGGAGGGCTGGGCAGGGCTGTGCTGCTGGCAGGGCTTTTCCTTTTCTCTCTTGCATCCATTTGGGTTCTTGAATTCTGTGTCAGTCTCACCCAAGGTGGCAGCAGTGCCTGTCTCCATGTAGGACTCCCTCTGCCTCTGTTCCTGCAGAGGGTTGCCCAGCCCTCCTGAGTGCTTTGGTCTATACTGCTCAGTCTGCTCCATGCCACATTCTGACACCACGCATCTCTGGTAGGGAGAGGCGGTGCCATGATGGCTCGCTCTGGTGCCTGATGCCCAGAGCAGTGTCAGGTGTGCCATGTCCAGCTGTTGCAGTGCCCATGGGGCAAATGGGTTTTAGGGACAGTTTAGGGGCTGTGGAGGATGTGACGTAGCTGTGCTGAGCATCTACCCTTGAGTTTGCTGTCAGGCAAAGCTGGAGCAAAGCTCTGTGTCCTGCACCTATGGTTCTGTGGCCCAGTCCAAATGATCCTCGTGGCACATGTGTTGCAGGAGAAGGAGAAAGCCCAGCTGGAGGCAGAGGCCCAGAAACGGGCAGAGCGTGCCCCTGCAGCCAGCCAGGCCAGGGAGCCGGCTGAGGAGAAGCTGCTGGAGTGGCCAGAGCTGGAGCTGGAGCGGGTGAACAGCTTCCTCAGCAGCCGGCTGCAGGAGATCAAGAACACCATCAAGGACTCCATCCGGGCCAGTTTCAGCGTCTATGACCTCAACCTGGATGTCAATGACTTCCCCAAGAAGGCAGCTGTCCTGGAGCAGAAGAACCTGCTCTCCAACCTCAACGGGTCTTCTGACCTGCAGGACATAGACCTGGCGCTGGCCCCGCTCAGCCTGGGCCCTGCCAAGAGCCACACGCTGCTGCGGGGTGACCTGAGCCCCCGATGGGGCGAGGGGCCCGGGGAGCCCCCGCCAGCCCCAGCGGCCGAGAACGGCGTGGTGAAACGCCTGAGCGCCGTGCCCAGCCTGTCCCGCATGATCTGGGTGCAGTCCAAGGCTGCGGACTCCGCTGCGGACGGCAATGGGCTGAGCCCGGAGCCCAGGGAGGGGCCGCAGCCCAAGGGGCCGGAGCCGCCGGAGTCGCTGCCCGCTGGGAGCCGGCAGAGGAAGAACAAGCGGCAGAACGGGCAGGCGAAGAAAGGGGAGGGCAGCACGCCTGTGCCCAGCGGCCAGGCCCGGCTGGAGAGCCCTGGTGTGAAGGGACAGGTGCTGGGAACCAAGCACCCTTCCAAGGCCAGTGCCCCGGAGCCACAGCGGGCGAGCGGCTGTGCCGAGCCCGGGGAGAGCGGCAAGGGGCAGCCTTGGGCCCCCAGCAGCGCTGCCAGGGTGGAGAAAGAGAGAACCAGCGAGTGGAAAGGCCGGAGGGGAGAGGGCAAAGCGGAGCTGCCGGAGCTGGCGCCGCAGCAGCCACCTGCCCTGGCCACCCACCTTGCCCTGGGGGGTTCCCCCCAGCCCAAGGGCAAGAGCAGGAAGAGCCGAAACAAAGTGGAGAAATCCAATACCTCGATCGGTGAGTGCTGGGAGCACCGCTGTGCACCACCATCCTCTCTGAGGGCCGCTTGCCCAGCTGGCAGGCCCTCCCTGCCCTGCAGCGCTGACCCTCTGCTCTGCTTTCCCAGATGATGTGTTCCTGCCCAAGGACCTGGATGGGGCAGAGATGGACGAGACTGACAGAGAAGTGGAGTATTTCAAAAGGTGAGGGGAGAACCATGCAGGGCTGAGCTCTGCCAGCAGGGCTGGAGGCGTGAAGGGGCTGGGAGCTGACTGGGGCTGGGGTCACAGAGGGGCTGGGGGCTGACTGGGGCTGTCCTCTCTGTGCCAGGTTCTGCCTAGACTCGGCCAAGCAGACGCGGCAGAAGGTGGCCGTGAACTGGACCAACTTCACCCTGAAGAAAACCACTTCCAGCGCAGCCCAGTGAGGTGCGGAGGGGCCAACCCCACCCACCCACGGCCGCTCGCCTCTCCTCACTGTGCCCCCCGCCTCACCTTGGTGGGGTCCCCTCCTTCGCGGGGGGCCCCGGTGCTCTCCTGCCCCGCGGGGACCCCCGGGGCTCCCTCCATCCTCCTGCCCCTCCCCGCGGGGTGATCCCGGCCGTCCCGTCCCCCTCTCCGCGGGCACGCGGCTCCCCGTGCCGCGGGGAAGGACCGTGCTGGACCCAATAAAGAACTTTTTAATTTTTTATTTTATTTAAACCCCGGTGTCTGCTGCTTTCTGCCGCGCCGGGGAAATTGAGGGGGCGGGAGGAAGGAGGTGTAGAACTCATTCTGCGCAAGTTTGGCCGCCGCTGGGACCCGTCGTGCCGAGTCGCAGCTCCCGCCCAGTGGCGCCCCCTGCGCGTTGCTAGGCGACGGCGCGGGGCGGGATGACGTAACTTCCTGTATCTCTTCCGGGAAGGAGCCATGGAGGCCGTGGCGGAGCGGAAGGTGGGAGCGGGCCCGGCCCCCGGTACCACCCGCTCCGCGCTCCCGGTGCCGCCCCGGGCTCTCCTCACCGCGTGTCTCCCCACAGAGGCAGCGCGAGGAGCCGGCGGACACGTCCGACCTGTCCGGAGAGGATGATGACGACTACGTGCCCTACGTGCCCGTCAAGCAGCGCAAGCAGCAGATGGTAATGGGGTAACGGGGCTGCCCGGGGAGGGCTCCGAGCGGCCCTCCCGCCGCCAGGCTGCTCACTCCGCCTCCATGCCGTGCCCTTGCAGCTGCAGAAGCTGCTGCAGATGCGGCGGAAGGTGGTGTCCGAGGAGGAGCAGCGGGACAGCGGGAGCGAGCAGCGCGGGGACGAGGATGACATCCCGCTGGGGCCCCAGTCCAACATCAGTCTGCTGGACCAGCACCAGCACCTCAAAGAGAAGGCGGAAGGTAAGGGAGGAGCTGGTAGCGGCACTGGGTGGCTTTCAGGGGACAGCAAACCCCCTCATTGCTTTTTGGCTCTCCCCCAGCTCGGAAGGAGTCAGCCAAGGAGAAGCAACTGAAGGAGGAAGAGAAGATCCTGGAGAGCGTGGCAGAGGGCCGAGGTGAGTGGGAGCTCTGTGTCTCAGGTCTGTCTCCAAAGCTCCCAGGGCAGCAGGAGAGCTGCTCCCTGCCCTGGGAATGCTCATACTCAGGGGTGAGGCTGGAGTGACAGTGGGTGCCCTCAGCTGGCACTGCCCGCCTTAGCTGAGACGTGGCTGTCACAGGGCTCTGGGCACAGCAGCACTTGGTGTTCCTGTGCCAGAGGGGCTGCCTGTGCTGCTGCTTCTTCTCTTCTGTCTCCAGACGTGATCTCCCAAACTGTTGCCCAAGTAGATCTGAGTGAGGTTGGTGTGGATGAGGAGAGTTTGCTCTGACTGATCATCTTTGTTCCTGCAGCTCTGATGTCGGTGAAGGAGATGGCCAAGGGCATCACCTATGATGACCCAATCAAAACCAGGTAGGTCTCACAGCACAGCTCAGAGGTTGTCCTTCTGAAAACATCACGTCATCATGGCTGAAGAGGACTAAAAGCCACAGAGTCTTGCAGGAGCAGTGCAGCTCTGCAGCCTCTTGCCTGAGTGACTGGGTTTGTGTCATTATCTGTAAAATCAAACGCTATTGAGTCACATTGGATGTTGTTTTGTATACAGTAAGGCTGGATAAAGAACATTTATGTTAAACTAGAAGGCCTGAGGGTTCGTCTTCAGGTCTGGGAAATCACTAAGCCAGAGAAGGAGTCTGGAGGAGCCTTTGGAGCCAGTGCTGCTCGAGGCAGCATTGTCAAGGTGGTGATTGATCACAAGTTGGACTCAGTGATCTCAGAGGTCTTTTCCAACTTCAGTGATTCTGAGGCAGTGTCAGGGAGATGATTGGGGTGTGTCCAGACGTTTTTGGCATGTTCCATCCACCATCCATAGGCTGTTCTCAGCTGTTAGCACTTTTCACTGTGATTTTGGGGAAGGGTTTAATGCACGGAACTGGCTCAGATCTGCTCCTACACTCACTCCATGGAGCCCTTTGGGGCTTCCTGTTTTATCTGGGAGGATATTGGAGCCCAACAGGGAGTTACCCTGAATTGCTCCAGGGGAGCTGCTGGTTCTGGAGCCCTGGCCTCATTCTGCACCTGAGCTGTTTCTGCTTTCACAGCTGGAGAGCCCCTCGCTACATCCTGGGCATGTCGGAGGCACGGCACGACCGTGTACGCAAGAAGTACCACATCCTGGTGGAGGGGGAGGGCATCCCACCCCCCATCAAGAGCTTCAAGGAGATGAAGTTCCCAGCAGGTAGGCCAGGAGTGGATCCTGGAAGGGATCCTATCTTTTTCCTGGCTGTTGGCCTGAGGGGTATTTGTCACTGGTGGAAGAGCTGCTGCTGGGACCTGAGTGGGAAAAGAGAGGAAATAGTTCAGGTCGTGAACATGCATGCATTGTCCCTTGTTCTCTGACAGCTATCCTGAGAGGCTTGAAGAAAAAAGGAATCCAGCAGCCAACACCCATACAGATCCAAGGCATCCCCACGATGTGAGTGCTCTGTCCCCATCCCAGAGTAGTGAGCAGTTGTTCCCACTGAGGAGTGTGGAGCGAGTGCTCTTACCTGGTGACAGATGCACCCTGTCACCTTGCTCAGCCTGGAGGTTTGAGCTGTTCCATGATGTTCCTCCTCTCCATTGGCCCTGTTTCTCTGGCAGACTCTCAGGCAGGGATATGATTGGCATTGCATTCACTGGTTCTGGGAAGACCTTAGTGTTCACCCTCCCGGTGATCATGTTCTGCCTGGAGCAGGAGAAGAGGCTGCCATTCTCTAAGCGAGAGGGACCCTATGGACTCATCATCTGTCCCTCGGTGAGTGCCAGGAGGAGGCTGTGATTCACTTGCAGTGGCAATCCTAAACTCTGCCTCCACAGAGGTGTAGGAACGAGCTGGTTTTGTCTCTGCAGCGGGAGCTGGCCCGGCAGACCCACGGCATCCTGGAGTACTACTGTCGTCTGCTGCAGGAGGATGGGCTGCCCCCGCTGCGCTGCGCCCTCTGCATCGGGGGCATGTCTGTCAAGGAGCAGATGGAGACCATCAAACAGTAAGACCTTCTGGGGGAGTCTGTGGGGCTGGAGCTGCTCTGTTTTCTGGCAGGGAGCTAAGGAGTGGCACCCTGGCTTGAGGAGAGCATAGGGCCGAAAGTGGTGTGGCAGGGAGGTGTCCTGCATGGGGCAGGAAGGCCAAGGGCCTGACTGCAGCCTCCTCTCACCCCACAGTGGGGTACACATGATGGTGGCTACCCCTGGGCGCCTGATGGACCTGCTGCAGAAGAAGATGGTGAGCCTGGACATCTGCCGGTACCTGGCCTTGGATGAGGCTGACAGGATGATCGATATGGGCTTTGAGGGGGACATCCGTACCATCTTCTCCTACTTCAAGGTACTGAACTGCCACGATAGGAGCACCCTGAAGCTCAGTCCTGCATATGCCAGGTTGGGTGAGTGCTAAAGGCTTCTTCCCTGTGCAGGGCCAGCGGCAAACCCTCCTCTTCAGTGCCACAATGCCCAAGAAAATCCAGAACTTTGCCAAGAGTGCCCTGGTGAAGCCCATCACCATTAATGTGGGGCGAGCGGGTGCTGCCAGCCTGGATGTTGTGCAGGTGAGGTGTTTGGGTGCTCCCTCGTGCCTGTGTGGGAGGCCAGAAACGTTCATGAGGGCACTTAATTCCTTTTTCTGCCAGGGAGCTAGAGTTCATGGCCTTCCTTCCCAGCTAAGGGATACCAAGCAGTGGCAGTTGCTCTGCTGCCTAACCCATGTCTCTGCTTGTCTCTAGGAGGTGGAGTATGTGAAAGAGGAGGCCAAGATGGTGTACCTGCTGGAGTGCCTGCAGAAGACCCCTCCACCTGTGAGTATGCTGAGGACAGTGTGGTCACACTGGGGCGTGGGGGAGTTGGGAGGAGGGACCCCCTGTGCAGAGAGGGCACGTGACTGAGCCGTGCTGGAGATCAACAGTGCTGTGTGCTCTGCTCAGCAAGAGGGAATGGGCTTCCCCAGGGGGCTGTGCTGGTGCCAGCAGTGCCAGCCTGCAGAAGGGGCTCTGATATAATGCCTGTGCTGCCACAGGTGCTGATCTTCGCAGAGAAGAAGGCAGATGTCGATGCAATCCACGAGTACCTGCTGCTCAAGGGTGTTGAAGCTGTGGCCATCCATGGAGGGAAAGGTCAGTGAGGGTCCCAGAGAGGCCTGGGCTCCTGGTGTGACCCCACTCCTGCCAGGAATGTGTGTGGCCATGGAAGGTGCCAGCCTGAAGCAGTTGTTGATGGTGTGAGGAAGGGCTGTGACAGTGTCAGGAGTGAGCTCCACGTTGTACATAGCAGGCATAAACACAGTGCAGGTCCCTGTGGGATGCAGAGGCCCCTCTGCTCCCTCATTGGGAGAAAGGCTGCCTGAGGAAGCAATGCCTGACTCTGAGGCCACAGTGTTTGCTGCAGTAGGTAGGGCTGGGAGCTCTGCCCTCACTGATCTTCTCTGCTGGGCCTTTGCAGATCAGGAAGAACGGACAAAAGCCATTGAGGCCTTCCGGGATGGGAAGAAGGATGTCCTGGTTGCCACTGACGTCGCTTCCAAGGGCCTGGACTTCCCAGCCATCCAGCACGTCATCAACTACGACATGCCAGAGGAGATTGAGAACTATGGTAGGCACTGGGCCTTGTGGGAGGGGTCTAGAGGCCAGCAAGGCTCTGTGCCTGTCTCTGCAGTGTCTTGGGGCAGGGATGGTCTGTCACACTGTGCTCACCCGGGGCTGATCCTGTCCCTGTCCCTACAGTTCACCGCATCGGGCGTACGGGCCGTTCAGGCAACACCGGCATTGCCACCACCTTCATCAACAAGGCCTGTGGTGAGGAACAGCACGGGGCTGGGGGCTGGAGGAGGCAGCTGGGCAGTGCCAAGGGGGTGTTCTGAGCAAGCAGGATGGCTTTGCCTGACCTATGTCTCTGCCCCCAGATGAGTCAGTGCTGATGGACCTGAAGGCCCTGCTCCTGGAGGCAAAACAGAAGGTGCCACCTGTGCTCCAGGTGCTGCACTGTGGGGACGAGACCATGCTGGACATCAATGGTGAGACATCCCAGGCTGACACAGGGACCCCCGTGGGGCTGCTGCAAAACCTGGGCTCCAGACGGGACCCTTCAGCTCCCAGTGCCACAGCATTGGGGAGACACTGGTGTAGCCCCTTTGCTCTGGGGTGGGGGCTGCTGTCCTGGTGTGGCACTGTCCTGGCCCTGACCCCATCTCTCCCGTTGCAGGTGAGCGGGGCTGTGCCTTCTGTGGTGGCCTGGGCCATCGCATCACCGACTGCCCCAAGCTGGAGGCCATGCAGACCAAGCAAGTCAGCAACATCGGCCGCAAGGACTACCTGGCCCACAGCTCTATGGACTTCTAGCCTGGAGATTGTGCTGCCCCTGGTGGGCCTGGGTTTCCATTCAGCCCAGGGGCCTGTCTTGCACTGCTGTGGCCCCTTTTCCAGAATTTTGGTCCCTGGGACTGTTGCCAGCTCAGCCTGACAAAGCTCCTGCCCCAGAAGGAAATGTATGCAGCTGTGCTACAACAGCCCGTTACATCAGCAGTGTGTTGGGCAAGCAGGTAGCAGTGCCTCATGGCAAGAGAAAGCCCCAGGTGGGGCAACTGGTCTGCTGCCTCTGCAGTGGTGAGGTCAGGGTCTTGTGTTGCTCCTCACAAATCCACCCAGTTTCTCTGGGCCCATGTTGCTCACCTGGATTTGTGCATTCTCGGGTGGCTGTTCCTGTCTCCCCAGGCATGCTGGGAGGATGCAGCCAGGGTGAGGTGGAACATGCTGTGCTCATGTCAGGCGCTCCCCGAGGTGCTTCCTGTGCTCTGCCCCCGCGTTCTGCCCCACTGCCCTGCCGTGAGGGGGAGGGCGGGCACATGGACACCTCCTGTGGCCCAGCCTCTGCCCCCCATCCCACACCCCAAAAAGGGGAAGTCTCTCTGAGACGGAAGTCTGCCCCATGCCTTTCCTTCGACTGCAGCAGTCACATTTTCTCTGCTGTGGGTAGCCCGAGTCCTTTATCCTTGCCCTGGCTGCCAGGGTGAACTGGGCCCATGGAGAGACCCGTGAAGGATGGGATCCTTTATGTGCAGCACACCAAATTTGGAAAGGTAAAGGGTGGATTTTGGGTTGGTAGAGAGTTTGCCCTGATTTGTCATGGTGCTGGGCCTGGGGCTGGGCCCTCAGCAGCCTGGGAAGGGGCGACTGGAGCTGCCCGTGGGGGAACCCTGGGCACAGCAGCTCCATAAGTGGGGCTTTCCCGTGGGGCTGAGGGGATTCATCTCTGTGGGCACCACTCTGGCTCGCCCATTTGTTGGGTTCTTCTTGCTTGGTCACCATGTGAGTCTCAATGGAAGAATAAACATGCGTTAATATGGCGCAGCTCCAGTGTGTGTGTGTGAGTGGGGCCCTGGGCCAGCACGTGGGACGTGTCCTTGTGCCCTCCATCGGCCCAGCCCTGGAGGCCAGCACCATCCAGTGACACCCTCATGGCTTGGGCTTCTCCTCTGTGCCCTTGGAGGGGGCAGTGAGTGCCACAGCCCTCGGGACAGGGTATGGGTGACATGGTGAGAGTACTTGGGGTCAGGCCAGCTCCAGGGAGCTGTCGGGTTTTGGCAAAGTAGGTCCTGCTGGCACACTGGTCATGCCATGGCAGGGTGGCCATGTCCTGTGGGGGTCTCAGTGGATGTGTGGGGCTGCAATCACACTGCCCTCCCTGCTGAACGAGAATCAAGTCCTGGAAGCACAGCAGGCAGCCCTGTGTGTGAGGAGCTGGTGCCCTGCCATGGAGGAGGCAGGTGGGCTGGGGGCGGTGGGTATTTTGGGTGCTTGGCTGCATCTGGTTCCTGCAGGGCAGAGGCTCTGCTGCACTTTTGAGGTACATGGTGGCACGCGCCCCCGCTATCCCATGACAGACTGGGAAGGTGCTGGTGCTGCAGAAGCTCCCCTGGGAGGAAGCAGGCTGCTCAGCAGATGTGAGGTTGCCAGCAGGAGCCTTTGCAGCTCAAAATGGCTTTAATTTGCATCAGGGTCTGTCCTGAGAACAGCTTGAGAGCTCAGCTGCAGGTCGGCAGGCCAGCACTTGCAGCAGGGAACAAAGAGCAGGACCTGGTGCTCAGGGAGCCGGGAGTGAGTGTGACTCACCCGGTGAGCCATGCCAAGCCCGCTCAGGGCAAGGTCCCCCTCAGCCCAGCTTTGGGCCTGCCCTGCCCCACAGTTCAGGGGTCTGTGCTGGCCCCTGCTTTCTGTGCCCTCCAACAGCATCTGGCAGGTGCAGACCGGGACTCCCCTATGCCCCTCGTGCCCTGTATGGAGGTCAGTGCTGCCAGATGCAGCAGCCAGCTCTTTGCTGACCCGATTTTTCCCTGCCTTTGCCCTTTCCATGCATTAGAGGTACTGGAGGAAGATGCGAGCCCAGCTGTTTGCTGCCAGCCCGTCCGGCGTGGCCCGCATGGAGAAGTTTGATGTGCGGGATGATGGCACGATCCCAGAGAAGATGTCCCTGCAGCGGTGTGCCCGCCGGGTGATCCGCCTCTCTGACTGCGTCTCCGTGGGCCCGGCGGGCACGGAGAGCTGCCCCAAAGCCACCGCCGCCTTCTACCTCACCACCACGGAGAAGAGCTACGTGCTGGCAGCCGAGCAGCGCGATGAATGGATCACCCAGCTCTGCCAGCTGGCCTTCCAGGTACCAAGGGGTCTGGCAGAGCCAAGAGCCCTACTTGGGTGAGCTGTGAAGCTCCAGGGCAGGCAGGGGATTTGTCCTTCTCCCGCCCACCCCGTTCCAGGTCATACTCACATCCTTTTGTTTCAGGGTGCAAAAGAGACAGTGCCGAGTAGTGCCAGGACCCAGCCCAGCCCTGCTGTTCCCATGGAGGAGAACTCCCTCTACTCGTCCTGGCAGGACCGTAGGTGCAGGGGTGGTGAAGAGGGCTGGGGTGGGCTGCAGCTCAGTGCTGCAGTGCTGACCCCTGGCTTGTTTGGCTCCCACAGTGACTGAATTCTTGGTGCTGGTGGTCCAGACAGACGCGGCCACACGCTGTGGGCTGCACGGGCACTACCTGCTCTCAGCCCTTCCCCAGAGCCTGACGCTGAAGGACCCCCAGTCCCGCCAGCCCCTGCTCACCTGGCCCTACCCCTTCCTTCGCAAGTTTGGCCAGGATCAGGTGAGTCCCCCACTCCCTTCTTGGGGCTGTTGCCTGCCCAGGGTGGGTGGCAGTCCCTCACCCTCCCCTCTGACCTTGCAGGCTGTCTTCTCCTTCGAGGCTGGCCGCCGCAGTGACTCTGGCGAGGGCACCTTCACCTTCAGCACCCCACGGGCCCCTGAGCTCTGCCGAGCTGTGGCTGCTGCCATTGCCTGCCAGCAGCAGGGCAAGGACACCCTGGACCCCAGACTCTTCTGTGTCTCAGAGCCGCAGCTCTTTGCACAGAGCCTTGAGTCCCAGCCCTGGGGGCCTGGGAACGATGAGCCCCAGCCCAGCCCAGCCCTGGGGGGGACACAGCCTGCCTCCCACCCCCCTGCCAACCTCCTCCGCTTCACCCCACCAGAGCCAGAGGCCTCATGCCCCATCGTCTATGCCTCCATCGCCCGGGGCCAGCAGCCCCACTTTGTGTCAGGGCAGCCAGGCTCTGGGGAGCCCTGGGCCGTGGGGAAGCCGCTCCCTGAGCATCTCTACGAGAACATCTTCACTGCAGAACCACATCCAGCCGGAGCCCAGGAAGAGGAGGAGGAAGGGCAGTGGGAGCTGGGGCGCCGACAGGCCCCCGAGGGCCACAGCAGTGAGGGGGGGCCCGTCTATGACAACCGGGCCGCCATGGCACAGACCCCCCGGGCCGCGGGCTGGGGGCGCGGAGGGCAGGAGGCGCTGTCAGGGCGCTCCGGGCACAAGCCTCACAGCACTCTTCGGGCCAAGCTGGTGCGGCTGCTGAGCCGGGAGAGCCCCTGAGCGCGGGACTGGGCTTGATGTGGCCGGTGCCGGTCGGTGCCGCTCGGTCAATAAAGGCCCTTCCCGGACTCGGCTCCGCCGCTGCTGCGAGGAGTGGGGGGGGCGGGCGGGNGGGGTGGGGGGGGGGGGCGGGGCAGCTCGAGCCTCCCCGCTAGAGGGCGCCGCCGTGCCCGCCCCGGCAGGCAGAGGCGCGCACGGTGATTGGCCGAAACGCCCTCTGGCTCCGCCCCCTCCCGTTCCTATATATGGTGGGGCCGGGCCGGGCGGGGGCGGTGTCCGGGTTCGAGTCCCGCGTCTGCCCGCGCCGCTCCGCTCCCGCCCGCTTCGCCGGGCCCCGCTGGCCGCGGGTGAGTCCGGGGAGCCGGGGCGGGGGGCTCCGTCCTCTGCCGGGGGAGATGGGGGCGTGAGGGGTGGAGGGCTGAGGCCTGTGGCCTGGCTTAAGGGGAAGGTGGGTGGTTAGGGTCGGGCCTGTGCAGGGCAGAGCCGGCGTCCCCGACCCTTGGAGTGGGGCGGCGGTGTGGGATGGGGAGGGGTCCCGAGGTCCCCCGCAGGTCAGGGTGGGGCTTCCCAGCAATAAGCAGAGCTGCCCAGCCTGTGCACGCTGGGGACCCCCGGTGCAGTCGGGCCCCGTCCCGCCGGGGAGGGGTGGGGGGTATCCGCCCGCTCGGGCCGCCCCGTCCCGGCGCCTCGCCGGGGCTTGCGCGGCTCCCGGGCGCCGGGAATGCCTGACACGCAGCTCTTCCCCCGGCCCTCCCGAGCGGGGAGCGGGCTGGTGTCGTCTTACACGCCTTATATAGACCGCACCGGCCCGGGGAGAGCGGGGGCACGCTGGCCCCCGGCCCTGCAGCTGGCCCGTGCGAGGCGTGGGGAGCCCCGCGGCCGGCCCTGTCCGCCCTCGGGAGGAAGGTCCTGGGGCCGTTCGTAGGGGTCTGGCGGCTTCTTCCAGGTAAAAGGTGACAAGAGGCTGGTGCTGGCCCGTCTGTCCGGAGCCTTGGCAGGCTGACAGCTGTCAGGCAGGGGCGTGCCGGGATTCCCTCCTGCCGAAGCCCCGGAGATGGGCTCGCTCCCAGGGAGCATCTGCTGGGCCGGCTGCCGGAGCGCCAGCCTGGCTGCTGTGCCAGGCGCCTCGGGTGGCATCGCACAGCTCCTGTGCTGCTGCTGCTAATTCATCCGGCAAAAATGCTTCTGGTTCCTATCGTTCTGTACCTGCTGTTGCTTCTCTGTGGTTTGAACAGCCTTGGCTCTCAGCAGCTCCCAGAAGTTCCTGGGGTGCTGCAAAGGAGAGCACATCCCAGGTTTGGGAAGAGAGTAGAGCCCACAGACACTCCACTGTGGGTGGCAGCAGGGTTGTGCCTGGCTCCCTGGCCCTAGTCAGTGTTAGCCTGGGCCCCTCAGCTCTGATGTTGCTGGAGGAGATGCTGATGGATTTGGGGTGCGTCTCTAACCACAGTGTAGGATGGCCAGGGTGGAGTTACAGCTGGAAACGTGACCTGCCTCCTGTCCTACCCTGCCAGGCACCGAGCCCTCTCATCACCTTCTCCCTCTGCATTGTTTCCACATACCCTAACGCTGGGATCACACCCTCTTCCCTTGCAGAGATGGGCGACATGGAGTCCTATAAGGTGATGCTGAATGGGCCGGCACCCTGGGGCTTCAGGCTGCAGGGAGGGAAGGATTTCAGCATGCCGCTCTCCATCTCCAGGGTAAGAGAAACCAAGGCTGGTGACACCCATCCTTCCTCCTGCCTCTGTGGGAGGGAGGCCGCAGTGGCTGAGGCAGAGCCATACGGGGGATGTAGATGAGCTGGGGCCCCGGGAATGCTGCATCCTGCCCTGCCTGGCTCCACGTAGCCTCCTTGGTCCCTTATCAGCTGCAGCCCAGCACGGGGGTGTTCCGGGCAGAGAGCTGCAGGCAGGAACGTGAAATTCTGCACAGCCTCTGCAGAGGGGGGCAGGGGAGGCCCCTTCCGGAGTGTTCGCACCACAGCAGGAGGGGATCTGCTCTCTGAGATGTGGGACTGGCTTCCTGGTCTGCACCCCAGCACTGTCCTTGGCATCCCAGGACCGAGGCAGTGCCCTTCTGCCCTCCTTTCCACAGCACAGCTCCCAGCTCTGTGCCTGAGGTCACTCCTGAAATGGGCATGGAGAGGAGGAAGCTGCACTGCTGCCTGCACAGGCATGTGATTCCCTCCACAAAACTCTCCCATTTCTCCAGTGAAAGCCATTGTGCCACAGCTGGTTGTGCCTGTGGCCGCTGGTTTGAGCCTCTCCCGTTGCAATGTTCCTGGGTTTGACCCTGGCTGTGTGCAGGTCCCCGTCCCTGGGCGGGTGCTGGCCACAGCTTTGGCCACGCAATTGCCTTATAAGCCTTGGAATGTGACTGCATCGCCTGTGCCGCTGGCGCTGGGGCAGCTGGCACAGAGGCTGCTTCTCCAAGGACAGCTTTGCTTGTGGCATCGAGTGCTGTGTGGGGACCTGCCCCTGACACGAGCTGGGCACTGCACACCTGCCCCAGAGGGCACAGATCTCCACAGCATCCCAGCGTGGAGCACGGGCCCTGAGGGCACTGTGTGAGGCTGGAGTCGCCTGTGTCGCTGCCCTGGGGTCTGCTGATCTCTGCTGAGCACGCAGAGACAGATTCAGTGAGTTTATTCTCTAAAAAATGTTTCTCTTGGCTGCGAGCCAGTTCTTAACAAAGGGTCTGGTTGGATGGAGGAGCCTCCCAGAGCCTGGGGCAGGGGCCTCGTGAAGCCGTGCTTGGTGAAGCTTGGGCAGTGCTGCCGTGTCCTGGACAGGGCAGGAGCAGCAAGGACATTCCCAGGGGATGCAGCCAGCTTTGGGGGCTCTTTGGGGAGGCTGGGCTGCATGGCAGGGTGGTGTGCTCTGATGGGAAGGTGTAAGCCTGTGCTGCTCTGCACTCCAGAGGCATCCCCAGACCCAGAGCTCCTGCCCAGAGCATGCTGCTGTCCTTGGCCACTGCTTCCCGTGAGCTGGCCCTGCCACAGCAAGCTGGAAGGAAGCATCCTGCCCTGGCTTTGTGGGCTGCAGTGGGGCCCTGCTCTGCAGGTCTGCAGGGGTGGGCAGCACAGGACAACGCTGGTGTGTCCATTGGCTTGACTTTCAGCTGTGTCCATCACTGTGGCACTCCTGGGTGAGCAGTGAGGCTGTTTCAGCTCACTGGTCACGCAAAAGAGGTGCCACCATGGCCCTCTGACATGTACCTCCTGTGGCACGGGGCTCTGCTAGGGTGCTGACCCCCTGGCTGGGCAGGCTGTAACCCATGGTCCCTGTGCTGGAGCTAGGATAAGGACTGCAGTCTGGATAGCTGGATGCTGTGTAGCACATCCTGGCGTCTCCCAGCTGGGAAAGAGGGTGCTGCTGGTGGGAAGGCACAGAGGGATGCACTGAGGGAGGCTCTGTCCTGGAGGCCTCTGGACAGGGCAGTAGTTGAGCACCTCTCTGGATGTGGTGAGGTACAGGGAACAAAAGACTGGGTGAAGAGGGGAGGAAGGAAGCCCTGGTTAGCGGGTCTGGGTGGGAAGTAGGAAGGCTGGCACTGCCATGGCTCCTGGCTGAGCTGGCACCTGTCAAGGGGGTTTCCTGCACGTTGGCATGGAGGGGGACGGGAAGTGCTGACCAGGCTGGGTGAGGCATCGTGACGCAGCCTGATGTGCTCTCCCCTTCCTGGGCAGTCGTGTGAAAACCTCTCCCAACTCCTGCTCCTGCCTCCAAACCCACGCAGCTGCCCCGTGCCTTCCCCAGCCCTCCCGGGCAGCAAGCTGGAGCTTGCAGCAGCATGGCCAGGAGCTGGGGGCATCACTGCTGCTGAGGGCACCCTCCTGTGCCAGGCTGGAGGAATGGGAGGGCAGTGTGGGGATACGGGGTGGGGGTACCCATGTCCTGCTGGGAATAGCAGTGGGATGCAGGTGGAACTGGCCACATCCAGTCCATATGTGGTGTTTGGCCTTGCATGGAGGGCTGGTGTTGGCCTAGAGAAGGGATGTGTGGCTCTGGGGCGAGCCGGGTTCTGCAAGGAGGGGCAGGACGCTGTGGCAGGGATTTTTCAGCCCTCTGACAGCGCTGGGAATCTGGCTCACTCCTTTTATGTTCATGTCGAACAGGACTTGAGGAAATACTTGGTCTGGGTCCAAGCGCCTCGAGTTCTTCCATGCTGGAGGAGCAGGAATGGCTGCAGCCTGCCCACGTCTGTCTGTCTGTCTGTCAGTGCCTGGGAGCTGCGTGCAGTGCTCTGGGCCGTGCTCGCCTCTGGCTGTGCATCCCTGGTGGGAGGGGAGGGCAGCCTCCACTTCCCACACGGGGTTGACGTTCAGCTGTGCCATGGAGCCATAGAAGGGCCAAGGCACATCCCTGGCACCGTGGCCGGGAAGGGAGACTTGTGGCTGTGCTCCCGGCTGTCCCAGCGGGGCCACATGGGTGGGGGAGGGTGTCTCCCTGCCCCGGCAGGGCTCCTGCTCCTCTGTGGGAATGAGGTAATGTCTGTGCCTGGTGGGAACGGGACGGAGCGCGGGCGGCTGGGGGGAGTGCCCAAGGGGTGCCTCCCCTGTCCTTCCCCGCCCCAGGCGAAGGGCTGGACATGCCTGTGGTTTGCAGTGAGATGTGGGCTGCCCAGCGGGCCCTGACTCACTGTGCTCTCTTCCTGCCCTGGGACCACAGGGATGACTCCAGGGGGTGGCTGGGCTTCGAGGCTGAGGCAGCGCTGCCTCCGTGTTTGGTGTCACGGCAATGAGGCCCTGGGGTGCTGGCAGGGTCCCCAGGCGTGCCAGAGGGCAAGGGCTGGGCAGTGCCCTGGAGAAGTGCTTTGCCTTCTGCTGCTGCCAAGGGGAAGAGGCTGCTCTGGGCTCGTGCACTGGGAAATGGGGAGTAATCTGGGGGTCCCCACTTTCTCCTGGGTCAGGTTGGTGTGGTGTCCTGTGCTGGGCTGGGGATCCTGGGCCTTGGAAGGTCCCTGCCCTCTTGAGGATGTTCCTCTGCTCCCATGTCACTGCTTGGCTCTTCCAGCTGTCCCTAACTCTGTCTGTCCTGCAGCTGACTCTGGGTGGGAAGGCAGCCCAGGCCGGCGTGGGAGTGGGCGACTGGGTGCTGTACATCGATGGGGAGAGCACCAGTGCCATGACACACATCGAGGCCCAGAACAGGATCCGTGCCTGTGGGGACAGACTCTGTCTCACCTTGAGCAGGTAGGAATCATGGGTCCCTCAAACATGGGGTTCTGGTATGACTGGAGTGTAATCAGGGCCCTCTGCCCAGTGCCACCTCCTGGTATCACCATCTCCCAGCATCACTGCTCCTTACTTAGAGCCTGGAAGTCCCTGGCTGTGTCCAAGGGCTCTGCTTGCCTGGATAAGGCTTAACCTGACTGCAAGCCACAGGGCAGTGCCAGCTGGCCATGTTTACCCTTGGCTGGGTGCTGCATCCCTGGGGTACCAGCATGCTGGTGGTGTCTGGACCATCTCCAGTACCTGCCCATCTGTCTCCTCTCTTGCAGAGCCCAGAACCAGCTGGGGAAGCCGCAGAAGGTACGTGTTGCTCCTGGTGTCGCAGTGGCAGCTCAGCCTCATCTCAGGGGAAGGGAATCTCAGTGTAGTGAAACAAATGGACTTTGCTTTTGGGGCTTTTAGGGGGCTGGGGTGTGTTTGAAGGTCTAGAAAGCCCAGCTGGAGGAGCAGCTCTGACCTCTGGCACCGTGGAGGATCAGAGGGAGCGGGATCTGCACAGTAGGTCCTAGGCCCGAATTGCCTGTCCCCCTGCTGGTGCTGGGTGTGGGCAGGGATGCAGAGGGGCCAGCACAGGGGAGGAGGCTGGGGAGGTGCAGCACCATGTTTGCTAGTGCTGGGGAGTTCCCTGGCACAGGGAGGCAGCTGGGGCTGGTGACTGGTGGCTCGTGGGCAGAAGCCACCTGCATGTGTTCAGCTTTGTGCTGCAGGACAGTTGCAGTCGGCGTGTGTGCATGCACCGCCCTGCCACGGGCAGCAGCGAATGTCCGGGGCACCTACTAATCTCCAAATGACCCTCAGGCTGGGTTTGTGACCTGCTGTCGCTGGGCCAGGTGCCCAGTGGAGTGAGTGCCAGCCTGGCAGAGCCTGGTCTCCAAGGTGCACGTGCTGTCCGGCTTTCCTCCCTGGCTGCCCGCTGCTCTGCCTGGCCCAGGGCTGCCCCTTGCATGCTGCTTGACGTGTGAGCCCGTGTCTGTGTGTTTTGTCTCGCTCAGGACTCACTCCCCTGCTCTGAACCCCTGAAATATAACTTCGCTCCCAGCACCGCCCTCAACAAAACAGCTCGGCCCTTCGGGGCCGGCTCACCTCTGAACCCACGGCCCGGGCTGGTGACGAAACCCGTGACGTACGCGCCCCTGGCGCCCGCCTGCACCCCCCAGCACAACGGGTATGTTGCTGTCCATCCTGCTCCCTGAGGATCGGGGGGAGCCTGCTGCCCGGCCCTGCTGCGCCTTGCATGCCAGGCACCCTGGGTGGGAGCGGGTGACAGTGCCCGTGCCGGAGCAACCGGTCCTGGTGCTGAGGTGGCACAACAGAACTGTCTCACACAGGGACACACAGCCACGCTCGTGCCGGTCCCTTGCTTAGGGACGTGTCAGCCCGTGGGGGCTCCTGCCAGGCTTGACACGGTGGCTGTGGCAGGACACTGGCTGGCATCTGCAGTGGCAGGGAAACGGTGGCTGGCTGTGACCACCGGCCGGTGCCTGCTTGGGGAAGTCCTGCTTTTCCCCTGGCTGCAGGAAGGGGCTGGGCAGAGTGATGGCCTCCAGCCCTGCCACTCTGTTCCCCGGCTCTGCTGCATGTGTGCAGCAGCTGCTGGTCCCTGCTCCTCCTGCCAGAGCTGCCGTAGTGCCCAGGAACTGGGCAATGAGGCAGGATGTGGCATTGTGTGCCTTGGGCATCCAGGCCTGTTCTGGGGGCTGAGGGAGCACGGTCTGGTCTGCTGGCATCTGCCCCTGTGTCCCAGTGTGCTCTCAGCCCTGGGTCAGCTGGGTGTGAGACTCAGGGATAGGGGGCTAATGCAGGCCATAGGTGAGCTCTGGAAACTTCTTGGGTGCTGTAGGTCTAATTTCACCTTCCTTTTTCTTTCTTTCTCTCCTCCCTTTCTCTTTCCCTCTCCCTACAGGTGCTGAGCCTTGACAAGTCAGTAAGCCTTTTACCTGCTCTCTCTATCCTCCCTGCATGCCTCTTCCCTGCCAGTGCCCTGTCCTTCAGGGCAGGGCCAGCCTGGGGATGGGCAGCAGGCACTGCTCTGCCCATGTGGGTGGGTCGCTCCTGGCACCAGGCTGTCCCCAGTGTAGAGGGGACAGCTGCCTGTCTCTTGCCAGCTGCTGGGGCCCTGGAGTGTCCTTGTGTGTGATCCATTCCCTGTTCCCCAAGATGTGGCTGTGCTGGGTGAGGGCTGATGGGCTGTGCTGGGCACTGTGCCCATGGCCAGGTGGCACTGCCATAGACGGCTGTGGTGCAGCTTCCCTGATGGTGTTTTTTGACCTTGGCTTATTCTTGCTCTCTCCTTTCTCTTTCTGGCCCTTGGGGCCAGTTTCAAATTGCCAGGAATAATGGTGGTCATTCCAGAGTCAGTCCTTCACAGGCCCAGCCTTTGTGAGGGAGGAGTTGGGGGGTGGGGAGTAAGACAAGGTGTGAGGTCTCTGGTACTGGTGTGCTGTGATTCTGTGCTGGGGAAGGTGGGGGACAGCCCCAGGAGATCTGTCAGATTTGACAGATGACTCTGTCACTCACAGGCAGCCCCCACTGCTGCTGGAGTCCCCCAGCACCCCTGTGTGTGACCCAGTGAAGCTGCGGATGTTAGAGGACATTGACGACTCAAAGCCCCACAGCTGGACCTCCCAGTCCCGTTCCTTCCGCAAACTGTCCCGCCTGGTGGGCGCAGACGCCAGTGAGTTCCCACGGGGCCTGGCACTGGCTGACTGCCCAGCTTTGCTGGGGAAACTGGAGCTGGATAAAGGCTTTGGAGCCTTGTGGATTGTTTTGGCCCTATGGGGCAGTTAAACCAGGCAGAGCTGCCCGGGGCTGTGTGGGCTCCTGGTGGTGCCCTGGGCTGGGGCTGTGCTCTGCCCCGTGGCCAGGCAGAGCTGTGTGTTGGGACAGGTGGGGAGTGGGAGGAGAGGGCCTTTTCCCTTTCCTGTTCCTTTTCCCTTCCTCCTGTCTCTGGGCCTCAGTTGCCACAGACTGACTCCATCTCCCCCTTTCTCTCCTGCTGTGCTCAGTGGATGATGGTGAGGACGAGCTTGTTAAAAAGCCCAGGTAAGGGGAGCGTGTGCTGGAGCAGCAGCAGGAGCCACAGTGTGCCCATCCCAGGCTCAGCCCACACACCTGGTTCTCTCTTGCTGCTTGCAGTCACTCAGGGGAAGCTCTTTGCGCTGTTGCTGTTTTTTCTCTCTCTCTCCAAGAGTGGAGCTGTTGGTGGAGCTGCAGAGCTCGCCCTGCGCTCACCCCACAGTGGGCACTGGCAGAGCTCAGCCACTGCTCTGGCCATCACCTCGGGAGGGTCCTGCTGGGACACTCACCAGCCAGACAAGATGTCCTGTGCTGGATAGGACCTGCTGGGCACTGCTGGCACCAGGCTGGGGAGGCCAAGCTCTGTCATTGCTTCTTGAGGAAAAGGGATCTGGAGAAGGCTGGTGCACTGGGAACACCTTGCTGGGGGTATTGGGAGGTGCTAGGCAGCAGCTGGACAGTGTGCTGTGAGCCTGGCGTGGGGCTGCAGGATGGCAGGGCAGAGCTGGGTGAGTGTCTCTGACTTCTCCTATTTCTGGAGTGCATTTTGAGGGATGGGCTGTGCCATGGTCAAATACTGAGTGTTGTACTGCTGTTCTTTTCAATATCACAGGGATGCCCATGGGTCCAGCTGGGGCACAGTGGAGCAGTGGTGAGTGCCAGGGTCTGTTGAGGGCACATTGGCAGCACTGCCCTGTGTTGAAGCACGGTCTGTGCTTGGTGCTGGCTGAAGTTCCTCCCTCTGTCACTCACAGGCAGCCCCCACAGCCTCTGGAGCCCCCCAGCACCCCCGGGTGTGATCCTGGGAAGTTGAGGATGTTAGAGGATGCTGAGGACTGGCAGCCCCGCACCGGCACCTCCCAGTCCCGCACCTTCCGCAAACTGGCCCAGCTGACGGGCACAGATGGCAGTGAGTTCCCACAGGGCCTGGCACTGCCTGGGGATGTGGGACTGTTTTGGGGTAACCAGAAGTTGGGAGGAGCAGAAGGGTGATGTAGCACCCAGGAGTTTGGGTTTTGGCCACAGTTAACTCCCTGAGGGCAGCTGAGCCAGCGAGGTCTGCCCGGGGCTGTGTGTGGGCTCGTGGTGCTGGTTTGGGGTTGTGCTCTGCCCTGTGGCCAGACAGGGCTTTATAATGGGGCCAGGCGAGTGGAGAGGTTGGTTTCCTCCTTTCCCTTCCTGCTTTTCCTGGACCTTAGTTGCTGCAGACTGACTCCATCTCCCCCTTTCTCTCCTGCTGCACTCAGTGGAGGATGGTGAGGATGAATTTATTAAAAAGCCCAGGTAAGGGGATCGTGTGCCAGGGCAACGGCAGGAGTCACAGTGTGCCCACCCTGGGCTCAGCCCACAAGGCTCGTTCTCTCTCACTGCTTGCAGTCACTCAGGGGAAGCTCTTTGCCCTGTTGCTGTTTCTTCTTTCCTTTCCTTATCCTCCACCCTCTATCCCGTCCTTTCCTTTTTCCTAGAGCCAAGCTGTTGGCAGAGCTACAGGCTCACCCCACAACAGGCACTGCCAGTGCTCAGCCACTGCTCTGATGGTCACCTCAGGAGGGTCCTGCCAGGCAGGCTGTCCCCAGATGAGGTGTCCTCATGCTGGGTGTGCAGGCAGGACCTGCTGGGCACTGCTGGCACCAAGCTGGGGAGGCCAAGATGCAGCACAGTGTGCTGGACACAGTGAGCAGGGGTGGCTGGTGGCACTGACAGCACCTTGCTGGGGGTGTTGGGAGTTGCAGGGTAGGGAACTAGACCAGACCTGGTGCACAATGTCATAGGGGGCCGGGGAATGGCTGCAAGGCTGATCAGGAGTGAACGCTGTCAGCATTTCCACAAGGCTCGTGCGTCTCTGGGGCTGTGGATGTGTATGGGGAGGGATGGGCTGGTCAAACACTGACTGTTGTGCCATCATTCTTTCTGATACCACAGGGATGCCCATGGGTCCAGCTGGGGCTCGGGGCAACATCGGTGAGTTCCAGGGTCTGGCAGAGGTGTTGGCATGTGCTAGGGCATCTTTGAGGGTGCTTCCCATTCCAGAGCAGGGTCCAATCCTGGTGCTGAGCTGTGTCACTCTGTCACTCACAGGCAGCCCCCTCAGCCTCTGGAGCCCCCCAGTGACACTGTGTGTGACCCTGTGAAGCTGCGGATGTTAGAGGACATTGTCGACTCAAAGCCCCACACCTGGACCTCCCAGTCCCGTTCCTTCCGCAAACTGGCCCGGCTGGTGGGCGCAAGCAGCAGTGAGTTCCTGCAGGGCCTGGCACTGGCTGACTGCCCAGGTGTGCCCAGCTTTGCTGGGGCAGCTGGTAAAGCCCGTGGTGTGTCGTTACAGCAGGGCATTGGTTTTGGCCCCATTTGGGCTCTCTGTGGCATCTGAACCAGCAGGAGCTGCCCGGGGCTGTGTGGGCTCGTGATGGTGTGGCTGGGCTGGAGCTGTGCTCTGCCCCATGGCCAGGCAGGGCTGTGTGTTGGGGCAGGGGGGCTGTGGGAGGAGAGGGCATTTTTCCTTCTTTTCCCTTCCCTTTCCTTCCTCCTGTCTCTGGGCCTCAGTTGCCACAGACTGACTCCATCTCCCCCTTTCTCTCCTGGTGTGCTCAGTGGATGATGGTGAGGATGAGCCCGTTAAAAAGCCCAGGTAAGGGGCAGCAGTGGGAGCCACAGTGTGCCCATGCCAGGCTCAGCCCCCACAGCCACTTCACCCTTGCTGCTTGCAGTCACTCTGGGGGTGCTCTTTGCACTGCTGAGGGTTCTCCCCTCCCTCTCTGTCCCCTGTCCCAGACTTGAGGTGTTTTCAGAGCTGCACAATGGGCACTGCCAGCACTCAGCCACTGCTCTGACCGTCACCTCAGGAGGGTCCTGCCCCAAGCACCCACCTGGGTAGGGGTGGCTGGTGACAATCACAACACCTTGCTGGAGATGTTGGGAGGTACTGGGCAGCAACTGGTCTTCGTGCTTTGCATCCTGTGCAGCAGCTGCAAGGCTGCTGGTCAGTATTTCCATGTGGCTTGTGCCTCCATGGGGCTGTGGGTGCATATGGCAGGCATGGTCAAACAGTGACTGTTGTGCTGCTCTTTTTTCCAATGTCACAGGGATTCTCATGGGTCCGGCTGGGGCATAGTGGAGCAGCGGTGAGTGCCAGGGTCTGGCAGAGGTGTTTGCCATGTGCCAGGTCACCTCTGGCAGCAGTGCCCTGTGCTGCAGTGTTGGGCTGAGCTCCTGCCCTCTGTCACTCACAGGGAGCCTCTGGAGCCCCCCAGCACCCCCGGGTGTGATCCTGGGAAGCTGCGACTGATGGAGGACGCTGAGGGCTGGCAGCCCCGCACCGGCACCTCCCAGTCCCGCTCCTTCCGCAGACTGGCCCAGCTGACGGGCACAGATGGCAGTGAGTTCCCACAGGGCCTGGCACTGCCTGGGGATGTGGGACTGTTTTGGCATAGCCAGAAGTTGGGAGAGGCAGTGGGGTGATGTGGCATCAGCAGCTTGATTTTGGTCCCAGGTCACCCCTTGAGGGCAGCTGAGCCAGTGGGATCTGCCCGGGGCTGTGTGTGGGCTCATGGTGCTGGTCTGGGGCAGCTCTGCCCCATGGCCAAGCAGGGCTGTGTGATGGGGTGAGGGGATGGTGGGTGGGGAGGTTGGTTTTCCTCCTTTCCTTTTCTGCTTTTCCTGGGCATCAGTCACTGCAGACTGACGCCATCTCCCCCTTTCTCTCCTGCTGCACTCAGTGGAGGATGGTGAGGATGAGATTGTTAAAAAGCCCAGGTAAGGGGAGCATGTGCTGAGGCTGCATGTCCCAGGTGTCTGGGTACTGCTGGCTCTGTGCTGGGGCTGCTGAGCTGCACCTTAGCCTTTTGGGCAAGAAGTGGAGGAGGCTGATGGTGCTGGGAAAACCTGGCTGTGGGATGTTGGGAGGTGCTGGGCAGCACCTGCACCTGGGGCACATTGTCCTGTGAGCCTGGTGTGGCAGAGCTGGGTGAGTGCTCCTGGCTCATTTCCTTCCCCTCAGCATCACTACTTCTCGTGACTCTGGGCAAACTCTGCCCTGTTGTGGATTCCTCTCCCTCTTTGTCCTCTCCCAGAGCTGAGGTGGTGGTGGAGCTGCAGAGCCCACCCTGTGCTCACCCCACAACAGGCACTGCCAGTGCTCAGCCACTGCTTTAACCTTCACCTTGGGAGGTTCCTGCCTGTACATCCACTGGCCAGACGGTTTGTCCCCAAATGGGTGTGCAGGCAAGACTCACTGGGCACTGCTGGCACCAAGCTGGGGAGGTTAATATACAGCACAATGTGTAGAGATGGCCAGTGACACACTTTGCTGGGCATTTTTGGAGTCACAGGGCAGGCACTGTACCTGGGGCACAATATCATATGGGGTTGTGGAATGGCTGCAAGGCTGGTCAGGAGTGAACGCTGTCGGCATTTCCATGAGGTTTTTGTATCTCTGAGATTGTGCATATGGGAAGCATGGGCTGAGCCGTGGATCAGGCACTGACTGCTGTGCCACCATTTTTTCTGATGCCACAGGGATGTCCATGGGTCCAGCTGGGGCACGGTGGAGCAGCGGTGAGTGCCAGGGTCTGGCAGAGATGTTGCCATGCGCCAGAGCACCTCTTGGAGTGCTTCCCTGTTCCAGAGCAGGGTCTGTGCTTTGTGCTGGCTGAGCTCCTGCCCTCTGTCACTCACAGACAGCCCCCACAGCCTCTGGAGCCCCCCAGTACCCCCGGGTGCAATCCTGGGAAGCTGCGACTGATAGAGGACGCTGAGGACTGGCAGCCCCGCACCGGCACCTCCCAGTCCCGCACCTTCCGCAAACTGGCCCAGCTGACGGGCACAGACAGCAGCAGTGAGTTCCCACAGGGCCTGGCACTGCCTGGGGCTGCTGGACTCTCCCTGGGCTGCCAGGGTCCAGCAGAGTCTGGAGTGGCACTGGAGTGTTGGTTTTGGCCCCATGTGATCCCTGTGGGGTGGCTGAGTCAGTGGGAGCTGGTGGGGCTGTGCGTGGTCTCGTGGTGATGACACTGGTCTGGGGTCTTGATCTGCCCTGTGGCTGGGCAGGGCTTTGTTTTGGGGCAGGGGTTGGTGGGAGGAGAGGTTGGTTTTCCTCTTTTCCCTTTCCCCTTTTGTGCCTCGGTCTTGGTTTGTGAGGACTGACTGTTTCCTCCTTTCTCTCCTGCTGCACTCAGTGGAGGATCATGATGATGTGTTTGTTAGGAAGCCCAGGTAAGGGGAGTACGTGGCAGCAGGAGCTGGGGGGCTGCACATCCTGGGCAGAGCCCCTTGGGCATTGCTGCCCCTCAGCTGGGAATGCTGAGCTGCGCCGTGGTGCCCCAGAGATGGTGGGTTGGGAGTGGCTGATGGCACTGGCCAAATCTCACTGGGTTGTTGTGATGTTTGGACAGCATCTGGACCTGGGACACAGTGTCCTCCAAGCCTGGTGTGGGGCTGTGGGGCAGCCGAGCTTGTGGATGTCACCAGCTTGTCAGGGTTGTTCCTTGTTCTGTGCAGCTGGGCAGGGGGGTGGGCAGCGCCCAATTTTTTGCCTTTACCTCTCCGTGAAACCTCCTGCCCTGGTGCCATGGCTCTTGGGTACCAGCTCTGCCCAGTTTGCTCTGACACAAGTAAAATTGGGTTTGTTGCCATCTCCTGCTTGCCCTGCCTGTTCCCAGCGCTGCTGAGCTGGGGCTTCCTGCATCAGGTCACGTCCAGGTCCCCCTACACCCCAGTGAGACTGGGGGTGATCATCACATTTAGTAGGCAGCCGAAGTCTGTGTGGTCCCTGGGGTCCCTGGTCAGTCTGGAGAAGCCCAGAACCTTCCCTCCTGCCTCTCCCCAGACCACCACAGTGGGTACCAGAGACCCTGGGGGTGCTGTGTCTTGGCAGGACTGAAGGCGCTTGTCTCGGTACCTCATCACTAAACCAGTTACTGCTGGGCCTGGGGGCTTGGCCAGCTCCCTCCTGCTTGTTGGGGTGGGAAGCCCTGCCTGCACCCCCTGGGCAGTGGGGGCGAGCAGGGCAGGCAGGATTAACTGCTTGTTCTGTAGCCAGGTCTCCGTGCCGGACCCGTCCCCAGGAGCAACGATGAAGACTGAGCCAGGACTGGGTGAGCAAAACATCTCTGGGCTTTTTGGGGAGGGGCTGCCGAGGGATCAGGAGCACCCTCCTGAAGACTTGTGTGTGTGTGCAGCCCCCAGGACCCCCAGTGCCACCCCCAGCCCCACCAGCCGCCCGCCCTGGGCTGTGGACCCCTCGTTTGCCGAGCGCTACGCCCCGGACAAGACGAGCACGGTGGTGAGCAAGCACAGCCAGCCGGCCACGCCGACCCCCATGCAGAACCGCAGCTCCATCGTGCAGGCGGCCCAGCAAGCCCCCGAGGGGCCCGGCCGCACCCCCCTCTGCTACAAATGCAACAAAGTCATCAGGTGAGCCCTGGCTGCCACCACTGCCATGCCAGCGTCCTGGGCCCCGGCGTGGCTGACATAGCTCTGTCCTGCCCCAGGGGACGGTACCTCGTGGCGCTGGGACATTATTACCACCCCGAGGAGTTCATCTGCTGCCAGTGCAGGAAGGTGCTGGATGAGGGCGGCTTCTTTGAGGAGAAAGGCTCCATCTTCTGCCCCAAGTGCTACGACACGCGCTACGCACCCAGCTGCGCCAAGTGCAAGAAGAAGATCACTGGGGTGAGTGTCCCTCAGCCTGCCCTCCATCTCCTGTCCCTGTCCTCTGCTGTGAGTGCCTGGCTCTGTCCCTTCCCACCTTGGTCCATCTCAGGGGATTCTTTGTCCCTTCCTGCCCTTGGTGGTGTTGCCCCTGGCTGACAGTGGCTCCCCTCCAGGAGGTGATGCACGCACTGAAGATGACCTGGCACGTGCAGTGCTTCACCTGCAACGCCTGCAAAACTCCCATCCGCAACCGAGCCTTCTACATGGAGGAGGGACAGCCCTACTGCGAGAGAGGTAGGACCCAGGGACCCCATGTGTCACTTCATGTGGCCCTGGGGCGCCACTGGGACTCAGCAGCTGCTCACAGGGCTGGGGGCAAGAGCTGCCCTGCTCTGCAGGGCTCCCCTTGGGCTGTGGGGAGTATGGAGACCCCAATCTCACAGGCCTGAGCCCTCCATCCTGGTTCTCCCTAGCTGCAGGGTAGTGCCTTGCTCCTATGTTGCCATGGCAATGAGGGAGGATGTACATCAAAGTGAGTGCTGCATCCTGGGAGATGAGGTTCTCCTCCTCCCCCTGGAGCCCTGTGGTGGCTGAGCCACCCTGCACCTTTCCCAGGTGTCCAGGGCATTATCTCACCTGGATGGGGGCTGGCAGAGTTGTCCCCAGGCTGTGCCTGTGGGATCCCAGCTGAGCTGCAGCCCTGCTCCCCTGGGATGAGCGGCTGTAGTGCATGGGAGTGCTGACCTGGGCTCTGCCTTTCCCCACAGACTATGAGAAGATGTTTGGCACCAAGTGCCGCGGCTGTGACTTCAAGATCGATGCTGGGGACCGGTTCCTGGAGGCGCTGGGGTTCAGCTGGCACGACACTTGCTTTGTCTGTGCGGTGAGCAGTGTGCCTCCCTCCCTGACTGTTGCAGGGCCTGTGCCTCTCCCTGACAGTCCTGCTCTGGGTGGGGTACACCAGCAGCACAGGGGACCTGCTGCCACAAGATTTTTCCCACTTGCCTCCATTCTGGGAGCTTGGGACTCTGCTCTGAGCCTTCTGGTCCCTGGCAGTGCCCCAGGGCCATGTGAAGGTCCCTGTGTGACACCAGTGCTGGGCTGTGGGGGACCCAGAGGCTGACTCAGGCCCCCAGCCTGACCACCTGCACTCTCCTCCCCAGATCTGCCAGACCAACCTGGAAGGGAAGACGTTCTACTCCAAGAAGGACAAGCCCCTGTGCAAGAGCCATGCTTTCTCCCATG
The DNA here is from genome assembly GCA_013400635.1 of Hypocryptadius cinnamomeus. Lineage (NCBI taxonomy): Eukaryota > Metazoa > Chordata > Aves > Passeriformes > Zosteropidae > Hypocryptadius > Hypocryptadius cinnamomeus. Next base: position 40,169 of record VYZP01051583.1, on the reverse strand, counting down.
TGTGAGGGGTGGGAATTCAGCTGTGCCCACACATGCCCCTGGCCCTGCATGCTCCTCTCCCCCTGCCCTGCTGGCCCCAGGGAGCCAGGCTGGGCCCTTGGCCCTTTCCCTTGCTTCTGCCTCTTTCCTGGCAGCTCCTGGCTCAACTCCAGCCAGATACAGTGCTGGGTCCAGAGCTTTTTATAGCTGGGTGGCTTCTTATATGCTTCTCAACTGGCCCTAGGAGCCCTGGGAACGGGATGCTGCATGGATCTCCTGCCCCTGAGCCACGCAGCATGGTTGGTACAGCCATGCTGAGGCTGGAATTGGAGAGGGTCTGCCACAGCTGGGCTGCTTCCTTGCTGCCTGGCAGCTCAGTGCTGGGGGGCAGGGATACTCCTTACACATCCCTGAGTGGGTGAGGACCAGGTCCTGTCTCACTCTCCCCAGCCTTCCCTGCTGTGTGCTTGGGGCTGGAGACCCAGCCCTGCTCCCCCGCTGGGGCCCTGCCCATGACAACCCACCAGCCACCCCTCAAACTGCTGCGGTGGCTTCCTGCCCCGCTTGCATTCTGGGGGTGTCTGTCCCTCATGCTCCCTACCCTGCTGGCCCACTGCTCCCCTGGGGCCGGCATCACCCCCAACCCGGCGTGGCCCAGCTGAGGGCTGGCAGCGTGTGCTGATGGCCAGCCCAGCCAGGCTGCTCCTGCAAGGCTTGGGCACAGCTTCCTACCAAAGAGCTCTCTGCCACTGCCATCCTGGGGCCACCGATGCCTCCCCCCAAACCACACCCTCCGGTCGGGCTGCACTGATGTAGCCACGGTGCTTTTAGTGCCTTTAATAAACACGTCTCTGCAAGTGCCGGCTGTCTCCAGGCCAGTGGTTTTGCCGAGTGAGGTGCGGCCGGCTGGGAAGGTCATGCTCTGCCCTCATCCTGCTCCCTCTGGGGCCTGACTCAGCTCCTTCCAGCTTTCCAGGGAAACTCTTCGCCTCAGATTTCTCCTCCTCTGCCCGCCTCAGCCCAGGCTTGACCCCTTGTGTTGACTGGGTCATCCCTCTTGTAGCGGGCAGGACCGCTAATGGAGGCAGTAATTAACCTGGGGGGCAAAATGCAGCAAGGGGAGATGGGGAAGGGGTCAGACCTTAGTGGGGGTCCTTGTATACCTGGCAGTGTCCTCTGGTCCTTATGCCTGAGTCCTCTAGAGGGGTTGAGGAGTCATGGGGCACGCATGGGCCACGTGCACCAGCTCTGGGCGTTCTCCAGCGTGGAGCGGCCAAGCGTGCGCTCACGCGATGCAGCTGCCGTCCCGAAGGACGGGTGTGAGGCCACACCAGCACCTCCAGCTGGAACGGGCTCGAGGGCAGCGGGTGTGGGGACGTGGGTGTTCTCCTCCCTCTCCACTCTGACAGCTGGAACGGTCATTAATAATTGCAGCTCTTGCCATGATGAGCAATTGTAAGGAAAATTGTCTTGCTCATCTGCTGGAAGGTTCTGCCGGGGGCAGGAGCTGGCTGTGGGGAGCCAAATGCCTCCTGGCATCACCCAGATCTGGGCTGCGGTGCCACGTCTTCTCACTGCCAGTTCCGGGAGTGCAAAAGCACATCAAAGATGGGGTGAGGAAAGTCGAGGGATAACGACAAGCTGGGGCTGGGCCAGGCACTCAGGCTGGGATACATGAGGGCAACGGGATAGTCCCACTGAGAAGCAGCAGGACACGGGTGCAACAAGGGACAGAAACAGCTGGTGCCTGCCTGGCAGGGCTGGCAGGAGCAGGGCTGAGTGCCTGTGTGTGAGTCCCAGCTGTGCGGCCAAGGTCAGAGGAAGCACAGGGGAAGGTGAGGTGGCTGTGGCCCCACGTGGGCAGCCCCTGAACCAACCCTGGCTTGGCTGGACAGCAACCCGTGAGTGGAGGAGGGTAGGGAAGGGGCAGGGGCAGGCAGTGGTGCGGGACGGAGCCTGCTGGGGTAGCATGGTCTGGGAACAGGTTCTGCCAGACCAGCCCCGGGGTGCCCAGCTGTGGAGCAGGGCCAGGGTGCTACAGCCAACCTGCCTCTCCCCTGGGGAGAGCCAAGCATCCCCTTGTGCCACTGCAAGGTCTGTGCTCATGGGGGGCTCGGCTCTGGCTGGTTCCCTGTTGCCTCTGGGCCGTCCCGATGATGCCTGTACCACCCAAGGTGCCTCTGCGCCTTGCCAAGGGCATCTCTTGCCCACCAGCTCTGCTCACCATGTGAGGAGCTTGTGCACAGGCAGCGGAAGGAGGGTCTCGGGTGGGCTGCGGAGGTGGAGCCTGGGGAGGGGCTGCAGCCTCGCTGCTCCGAGAACAAAGCCTGGCGGCGGTAGGCTCAGAGCTCCCACCACATCCCTGAGCAGGGTCCCACCGCATCCACCCCCAAAGCCATCTGAGCCGCTTGTGGGGCGCCTGCCCCGGCCCCAGCCCCCGCGCTGGCCCCGGCAGCTGCTCCGCAGCTGCTCTCAAACTCTCACAGCCTCTTAGGGCGGCTCCGGCTCTGGCCTCGCTCGGAAATGTTGGTGTAAGGAGGGCGTGGGGGAGCGGGCGGCACCGCCAGGGCCCGCGGCACCCTGTCCCATGTCCCTCTGGGGTCATCCACGGGCTGCCTGAAGGGCTTGTCTTGGGACGGGCCACTCCACCAACATCCCCAGCCTGCAGGAATCAGGCCCAGCGCGCTCCCCGTTGCTGCTCTGGCACAGAGACCCCTCCAGCGCGGTGCTGGTCCGGGCTGGGGGCAGCGCCGGGGACAGGGAATCGCTGCCTGTCCTGGCAGGAGCATTAGGACCTGGCCCGGAGCCCCTGCAGAGCCCTGCGCGGGTCAGTGCAAAACCAGCTGTGGGTTCACAAGAGGCAAAACCTCCTGGAAAAGGTACTTGCGGGGTTCTGAAAGGACCGGGGTCTTGGGAATGGTGGGAAGAGAGGAGGAAACGGGCAGCAAAGAGACCCCCAAAAAGGCTGTGTCCACTGACCCCTTGCGCCAGCAGCGAGGTCATGGCTGGGTGTGCAAGGCAAAGCCTACGCTGCCGTGTCCTTGGAGAGGAAAGCTTGGGCACGGGGGCTCGGCGTGGGGCAGCGGAGGGCGCAGGAAGCCAGGTGTGCCACGTCCCCTGGGTGTAGAGGACGTGGGGCAGGGGAGAATACGGGAGTGGAGAGGACCACCCAGCACGAGAGGTCTCCAGAGTGCAAGTTCCCAGGAGNTGTGCTCATGGGGGGCTCGGCTCTGGCTGGTTCCCTGTTGCCTCTGGGCCGTCCCGATGATGCCTGTACCACCCAAGGTGCCTCTGCGCCTTGCCAAGGGCATCTCTTGCCCACCAGCTCTGCTCACCATGTGAGGAGCTTGTGCACAGGCAGCGGAAGGAGGGTCTCGGGTGGGCTGCGGAGGTGGAGCCTGGGGAGGGGCTGCAGCCTCGCTGCTCCGAGAACAAAGCCTGGCGGCGGTAGGCTCAGAGCTCCCACCACATCCCTGAGCAGGGTCCCACCGCATCCACCCCCAAAGCCATCTGAGCCGCTTGTGGGGCGCCTGCCCCGGCCCCAGCCCCCGCGCTGGCCCCGGCAGCTGCTCCGCAGCTGCTCTCAAACTCTCACAGCCTCTTAGGGCGGCTCCGGCTCTGGCCTCGCTCGGAAATGTTGGTGTAAGGAGGGCGTGGGGGAGCGGGCGGCACCGCCAGGGCCCGCGGCACCCTGTCCCATGTCCCTCTGGGGTCATCCACGGGCTGCCTGAAGGGCTTGTCTTGGGACGGGCCACTCCACCAACATCCCCAGCCTGCAGGAATCAGGCCCAGCGCGCTCCCCGTTGCTGCTCTGGCACAGAGACCCCTCCAGCGCGGTGCTGGTCCGGGCTGGGGGCAGCGCCGGGGACAGGGAATCGCTGCCTGTCCTGGCAGGAGCATTAGGACCTGGCCGGGAGCCCCTGCAGAGCCCTGCGCGGGTCAGTGCAAAACCAGCTGTGGGTTCACAAGAGGCAAAACGTCCTGGAAAAGGTGCTTGCGGGGTTCTGAAAGGACCGGGGTCTTGGGAATGGTGGGAAGAGAGGAGGAAACGGGCAGCAAAGAGACCCCCAAAAAGGCTGTGTCCACTGACCCCTTGCGCCAGCAGCGAGGTCATGGCTGGGTGTGCAAGGCAAAGCCTACGCTGCCGTGTCCTTGGAGAGGAAAGCTTGGGCACGGGGGCTCGGCGTGGGGCAGCGGAGGGCGCAGGAAGCCAGGTGTGCCACGTCCCCTGGGTGTAGAGGACGTGGGGCAGGGGAGAATACGGGAGTGGAGAGGACCACCCAGCACGAGAGGTCTCCAGAGTGCAAGTTCCCAGGAGGGGCAGCACAGGATGCGGGGTCCCCAGGGCGGAGTAGAGCCCGGGATGCGAAATCACCCGGCGTGCAGGTTCCCAGGAGGAGCTGAGCCGGGGTTCAGTGTCCCTGGGGCGGGGGACGGCCCCGGGGCGCGGTGTTGCGGGGGCAGAGCAGAGCCCAGGCTGCGGGATCCCGGGGGCGAGCTGCGTGCGGGGGCGGCCCGGGGCGGGGGTNCCGCTTTGTCTGCGCCGGGCCGGCACGTGCGAGCGCCGGGACTCCCCGGCACGGCCCGGTCCGATCCCCAGCCGGGCAGCGAGAGCGGGGAGCGGGGGAATTCGCGCACGGCGGGGAGGGCCCCGTGGGGCTCCCCGCTGCTGGGCCCGGCACCGGTTCCTCGCCATTGTCTGGAGCAGGAGCCGCGGGCAGGGGCGCCCGGGGAACGGGGGATGGGGAGGGGATCGGGGCGTCCGCAGCCCGGCCCCGCTCTCGGCCGGTCCTGCTTCTGACCGGCTCCGCCGGTATCCCGGCAGCGGGCGGTCCCGCTGCCCGGCGGAGCGAGGCCTGAAGCCGCGGGGGCACCGAGCATCTCCCGCCGCTCCCGCTACCCTCAGATTCCCCCAAGCTCCTGGGCTGCCACATCCCTGGGGGGTCGTGGTGTGTCGGCCCGGGATTGCCCCGCCGGGCTGGGGTTGCTGTTGAGTCGGGGAGGGGAGTGGCTCTCTCCGCTGGGACCCCCGGCTTCTCGCGCTGCCCGCGCCCCGGTGTGGGGCACCCGCTGCCGAGGCCGGCTGGATCCAGGCCCGCTGCAGGGAGCATCACCCACTGCCAGCCCACCCGCATCTCCCAGCCCAGCCGGGTGCCGGGAGGCTGGCTGGGGCCATCTGCCCCGCGTTCCCTCCCTGCCCTCCAGGGTGCCTCTGGCACGCTGGGTGGGAACGCTGCCGGCACGCTGGGGCGCATCGCGCTGGGCAGAGCCGGGGCGCTGGACAGTGCTGGGTGCATGCTGTGCATGATGCTTTTGGTGGGGGGCGGACGGAGGGGAGCTACTGTGCGCCCACCATCCAGCCATGGGCATCCGCCGCCCCTCCGGGATACACCCACCACCCATCCGGGGACTCCCACCTCCCAGCTGGGCTGCACCCACAGCCCAGCCGGTCAGACGTCTGCCTCCGACCAGGTCCCTGCTCTCAGGACAGGGCTGCGTGGGCCTGGGCAGGTCCAGGTCCCCGCCAGTCCCCGGGGTCTCCGGAGGGTCCCACAGTCCCGCTGTCAGCCCAGGGGCGCTGTGGGCAAGCGCCGTGTGTGCTGCCGGCCAGGCGGCAGCTGTCAGCCCTGGGCACATCTCGCTTCCCGGCATCCGCTGCAAAGGAGCCGTCCCTGCCAAAGCTGCTGAGAGCAGCACAATCGGTTCCCGGGAAGGCGAGTGCCGGTGGCGGCTCCCCCACACACACCTCCAACGCTGATCCCGGCCAGGCAGTGATCCCCTGCCGTCCCCGTCCGTGGGGCTGACTTTGCTCCATCGTCCCCAGCCGCTCCATCGTGCCCAGCCACCCCATCCCATTGTCACCGGAGAGCCTGGCACTCAGTGCTCGTGGGAACAGCATCCCCTCTGCAGGGCCCGCTGCGGGGCTGCGGGATGAGGGGTGATGCTGGTGGGGCTGCATCGGGCAAGGTGATGGGGACAGTCCCACGATGAGGAGGGCCCAGCCTGGCTGAGCCAGGGAGCTGCCTGGGAGGACATTGTGCCAGAGCCTGGCCCTGGGCCGGTACCGGGGAATGCCACGCTCATGCCCGGCCGGGATCCCTCTGTTTAGTCTGGGATTTCCCCTGCTCCAGCCCGGTCCTGGAGGGTCCGAGCATCCCCTCCCCCTGCCCGGCCCCGCGAAGGCTGCTGGGGCCCATTACTCGATCGGAAAGGAATTTGGTGCCGCTTTCTGAGCACGCCGACTCCCTGGAGCTCCCAGCCACATTGGAAACACATGTGCCGGGGCTGGGGCGGGAGGCTGGGGCGATGTGACCCCTCCCTGGCCACGGCATGGGGGGTGGGCTGCCGCGGGAGCCCCGTTCTGGCACCCGGGGATGCTGCTCTGCCTACTCCGGTGAGCAGCGGGGCCATGCGAGGGCAACGGGACCGCGGTCACTTTGGCCGGGGTGGTGGGGATCCTCAGTGGAGCCCCCCGGCTGCAGGAGCCCCCCCCAGGGCTGCACGGGGCATCTCCACCCACGGGTGACCCACATACCTGGAGCCCGGGGGTGGGAAAGGGCTGTATGGGTTGGGTGGAGGGATTGAAGCCCATGGAAGGGGGGTAAGCAGTGCATGATGCTGACAGCACCCGCTGTGACACAGCTGGTCCCCACTGCCGGGGGTTGTGGTGGTGCTGTTGGGCTGTGGGTCCCTGGGGGCACCCCTGGGGATGCTGCAGGCCCCAGCACGGCTTCCCTGTCTCCTGGAATGGAAACCTCCATCCTGGCATGGAGTCAGGCTGTGCTGCTGAGCTGTGTCCACAGCAAGCCCCATCTGCCCTGGGAGCACCCCCGGGTGCAGGCAGCAGCCTTGTGCCCAGATACCACCCGGCATGGCAGGGTTCTGGGGGAGAAAAGCAGGCACTGGGTGCCCCCAGCACCCACAGGGTTCCCCAGGCAGTGATGCTGTGGCTCTGCCCTACTTCTTTTCTCCTGTCTGCTGCCAGCTGCATCCCACCCTGCCAGCTTCCAGCTCGCTGCCCTGGGCTCCCCCAAACTGCTGCCGTCCTCCCCCATTCCTGGGGGATCAGGGGCTGCATTTGCCACCCTTCCCTGTCACAGCCGTCTCAGACAGCACTTTGCAGCTGTTCCAGGCCTGGAAGCTGGCGCCGGCTGGGGCGGCCGATTAGCGGGATCGGGATGTGTGGATTAAAGTCAATCTTGTTGGTGCAATTATCTGCGGCTCCCTGCCAGGGGCTCGGGGGGCGGCGGGTGCTGGAGGCAGAGGGAGGCCCTCTCCCTCTTAGGCACCTGCCTGCCTTCCCCTTGCTTTTCAGCTCCAGCCACGGCCCTGTTTAGGGGGTGGCTCTGCCCGTAGGGACCCTCAATTCCTGTTCCCCAGGCTGTGGATTGAAGCCGCGGGCTCGACTGAGGACGGCTTTGCTCGGCACAGCGGGGATTTTGGGGCTCTGAGAAGCGCCGCGCGGGCACCAGCAGCCGAATGCTGATCGGCAGAGCCGCCCACCCGCGGCGGAGCAGGGCTGTGGGGGATCCAGCACGGGCGGCCCTGGCTTTCCGGGTGCAGCGCGTGACGGTGGCAGGCAGGTTTGGGTGCCTGCCAGGCCCCGCAGGTCCCCACTGCCTGCCTGCCTCCCCCGCTCCCCTCCACTAATCACCTCGTCATCGGGGCGAGCTGCATCCCAGCTGGGATGGGGGGGGTTGCCATGGTGATGGAGGATGCTGGTTGCCTAGTGACATTCATCCCCTCGCCCACCCGCCCTGGACCAATTTGGCATGCGTGGTCCCCCCTCCATCACTGGCTGTGTGCCTCTGGGGAGGTGCTGGCTGGTGGGGGTCCCCGCGGAGCCCCCAGAGGGGCTGGCCAGGGCACGGTGGGAGCGACAGGGGGTTTCCCATCAGCTGGGAATGGTTTCCAAGGAACAGTCTCCATGACGGCCCCATCACACTCTGGCGGCTCATTGATTCGCTGCTGCTGGTGCTCCGGCGTCCTCCCCCAGCCTGGTGCCTGCTGGGCTGGTGGCTCACGCAGCCGGGCACGTGAGTGGACCCGGGTCCTTACTGGGGCACAGGGTTGTCCCCAAACCTGGTCAGTAGCTGTAAGGGTCGTGAGGGGACAGGGATGGGTGAGCAAGTTGCTGTGAGACTGTGTTGGCTTGCAGCACAGCAGTCGATGGGTCCCTGTGCCCAAGTGACTATTCTGTCCCCAAAATTGGGACCCTTCCCCACAGCTGCCACCAAGGGTTGGGGAATAGGCCCTGCCCCACATCCTGTCTGCCTTGCCTGGCAGTCTGGCTCTTGGTGCTGTTGATGGACAAGGGCTGTTGTGGCTGTGTGCTAGTTTCGGGACAAGCAGCCAGACCCCAGCACATGCCCTGACCTCAGTGTAAGCAGGATGGGGAGGTTGGGGGCTGCCCCACACTCCTCCTGGCTTTGGCTCACCCATGGTGTCTCCCCAGGGCCCTCTACACATACGAGGATGGCTCTGATGACCTGAAGCTGGCAGCATCAGGAGGTAAGGTCCTCTGTCCCCTCCGCCGGCTCGCCTTTGCCGGTGTTTTCCCTGCCACCCGTTCCTGGTGCCGGGTGCACGTGGGCTGATGGTGCTGTGCCAGGTGGAGGTTTGCTGGAGCTTTCTGGCCACTTTGAGATTCAGAAGGTGATGTATGGCTTCTGCAGCGTCAAGGACCCCCAGGCCGTGCTCCCCAAATATGTCCTCGTCAACTGGGTGAGTCTGGGGGCCATGCTGCGGGGGACTCTGCTGTGCCCACAGGGATATGGCTGGCTGTGAGGGAGCTGGCAGTGGCCAGTGGCTGTGGGTGCCCCACAGTCCTGCTGCCCAGCTGAGGTCAGTGGGGTGGGGGTCACCCTGCTGCCTCTCTCAGCTCAGTCCCTCCCTGGCTGCCACAGGTGGGTGAGGACGTGCCGGACGCCCGCAAATGTGCCTGTGCCAGCCACGTAGCCAAGATTGCCGAGTTCTTCCAGGTGGGTGATGCTGGGGACGGGGAAGAAGTTGCCAGGGCACTGATCCTGAGCCCTGATGGCTGCTTGCACCCCCGCAGGGTGTCGATGTCATTGTCAATGCCAGCAGCGTGGAGGACATTGACCCCGGGGCCATCGGGCAGCGGCTCTCCAACGGGCTGGCCCGTGTCTCCAGCCCGGTGCTGCACCGCCTGCGGCTGCGCGAGGACGAGAACGCCGAGCCCGTGGTAACCTCCCCATGGCAGCGCTGGGGATGCTGCCCGGGGCTCCTGTGTGCCTCAGCCCCTCGCCCTGTGTGCCCCTTACTGTAACCCCCCTTGCTGATCCCAGCCCCTCCATCCCCCCACCTCTCTCCGTCCCAGGGCACCACTTACCAGAAAACCGATGCCACCGTGGAGATGAAGAGGCTCAACCGGGAGCAGTTCTGGGAACAGGCCAAGGTGGGTTACGGAGGGACACCCCAGGGAGCAGGGTGAGCTGCTGGCTGGCTGATGGGCAGCCCCCTCACTGATCCCCCTCACACCAGAAAGAGGAGGAATTGCGTAAGGAGGAAGAGCGGAAAAAGGCGCTGGATGCCCGGCTGCGGTTCGAGCAGGAGCGGATGGAGCAGGAGCGGCTGGAGCAGGAGGAGCGGGAACGGCGCTACCGGGAGCGCGAGGAGCAGATCGAGGAGCACAGGCACGGCTGGGTCGGGTGGGATGTGGGTACAGGATGGCTGAGCACGTGCTGTGAGCGGCTGGGTGGGCACATGGGTGTCCCTCGCAGGGTGGGGTTGGGGCAGGGACTGGCAGGAGCCGATGCCCAGCGCCTTTCCCGTTTCCCCATTGCAGGAGGAAGCAGCAGAGCTTGGAGGCGGAGGAGGCCCGGCAGCGCCTGAAGGAGCAGTCCATCTTTGTGAGTGCCACGGTGGGACTGGTGCCAGGATCGGAGCCAGGGCTGCTGCTGGCATCACCCCCAGGGAAGGGCTTTCCCCAGCTGGGTGCCCGGGGCTGGGAGGTGATGCTGTGTCTCTTCCCAGGGGGACCAGCAAGAGGAGGACGACAGGCAGCAGTTTAGGAAATCAGAGTCAGAGGTGGAGGTGAGTGTGGTGATGGCTGTGCCCGGTGCTGGTCCTCACTCCCCATCCAGCAGTGCCCACAGCTAGATGGGAATGGAGCTGTGGGATGCATAGAGGGTGGTCCCACAGCCCCATGCCCCCGGTGCAGTGGGGCTCAGCCTCCCCCGTCCCCACAGGAGGCTGCTGCCATCATCGCTCAGCGGCCTGACAACCCCCGGGACTTCTTCAAGCAGCAGGAGCGGGTGGCATCAGGCAGCAGCGATGCTGTCTCACCAGGCAGCCACAGGACAGGTGAGGAGCTGTGGGGGGCTCTGGGCACAGGGGTGGGCACCAGGACACCAGGGCACAGGTGAGTGCAGTGTCACAGCTCAAAGGATTGCAGTGGGATATGGAAAGACCAGGGATGCGATGTGGGGAGGGGGTGTACCTTCTGCCATCACTGGCACTGTGGTTCTGGGTGCCACGGGTATGAGGATGGCAGGGGACATCCTGCTCTGCTGTGCCGCCATCACTGCCACCATCACCGCCACTGCCACTGCACCTTGTGTGGCCCCTGCAGCTGGGGCAGCTTGTCAGGGGCTGGATGTCAGGTTGTCTTCAGCAAAATGGGGCTCACCCTGCTCCCTGCTGGGTGTTGTCCACTCACCTGTCACAGCACTGTGCCCAGAGCCAAGCTGGAAGCGTGGTTGGTGCATACAGGTGGGCAACTGGAAGTCCAGGGGTGGCTTGGGAATACATGCCATGGTGACAGCTAAAAGGGGCAGGAGAGAGTGAGGCACATGTGGGGCACTCAGCATACTGTCAGCTGGCAAGGAATGCCCCATGGAGAAGCCGGGCTGCCCTACAGTCTGGGGTCGAGTACTGGGACTCTTTTTGTGAGTCTACGGAAGGACTGTCTGCCCTGGTGGGTGCCTCCAGCCATGGGGCCGTGTCATGGTGCTGTGCTGGGGGGCTGTGCCGTGAGCTGTGCTGGGAGGGAGCCTGTGATGTGTGTTCTTGTGTGGTGTGCCATGGGTTGTGCCATGGGCTGTGCCGTGGGGACGTGCCTTGGGGCAGTGCTGTGGGGTTGTGCCGTGGGTCGTGCTGTGGGCTGTGTTCTGGCCATGCCGTGGGTTGTGCCACGGATTCACGCTGTGGGGCTGTGCTGTGGCTGAGCAGATAGTTGGTCCCACGGCCGTGTCCTGGCCTGTCTCCCCACCTGGACAGGCAGTGCTGCCTCACATCCTTCTGTCCTGCTGCTTTTCCATCCTCTTGTCCTGCCATTCTCCCACCATGCTGCCTTCCACCCTGCTGTGCTCCCATCCCGGTGCCCTGGTGCTCCAGCCCCGCCACGACTGCGCTGAGCAGGGACTGACCCATCTCTTTGCTCTCTCTCTCTCTCCGTCCGTCCGTCTGTCTGTCTGTCTTTCTCTCACAGGTCGTCTGCACTGTCCTTTCATAAAGACAGCTGACAGTGGGCCACCTTCTTCCTCCTCCTCCTCCTCCTCCCCCCCACGGACCCCCTTCCCCTATATCTCCTGCCACCGCACTCCAAATCTCTCCTCTTTCTTCCCATGTAGGTAGCTGGGAGCTCCCGGGCACAGCTCCAGGGGTCGAGCCGCGGGCAGCTGCCCCACAGCCCACCCAGCCCCACGGCACACCGGACCGGCAGCAGAGGCAGCACGGGCACCCCGAGGGGGATGGGCAGCCTGAGGGGGACGGGCACTCAGGCGGGGACCGTGCCCCTGCTGAGGCTGAGCCCATGCTGGTCCCTGTGCCCCTGGGAGGGGGGACATAGGGCAGGCTGTGCCCATGGGTCAGATGGGGACAGGGTAGAGCTGTGCCTGGGGACGTGATGGTCCACAGTGGGATGAGACAGACTGTGCCCATGGGGTAGAGTGGGTAAAGGGCAGGCTCTGCCCATGGGGCAGCAGTGGATAGGATAGCTGTGCCCTGGATCATGCAGGGCTGTGCCCACGGGGCAGGGTCAGGCAGCGTGGAAAATGCTGTGCCAGAATCACGTGCTGATGGGACAGAAGGGAAGGGGACATCTCTGCCCCGGACCATGCAGGTCTGTGCCCGTGGGACAGCATTAGGCAGTGTGGAAAAGGCTGTGCCCAGGATCATGTGAGGCTGTGCCAGTGGGGCAGAAGGGGATGGAACAGCTGTTCCATGGACAAGACTGTCCACAAAACGGCATGGAATGGAAAAGGCTGTGCCCAGGAATGTGTGGGGCTGTGCCAATGGGGCAGAAGGGGCCAGGTGGTTCCAAGGTCCATGTAGGGCTGTGCCCCCACAGGCACAGTTGACAGGGCATGGAGCTGTGCCCACAAAGGCTGTGCCAGGGCACAGCTGAGTGCCATGTGGGCAGAGCCAGTGTGCATCACGGCAGGTGTGGGTCCCCTTGCCCAGCAGATGTGGGGGCTGAAACTCATGGGGGTGGTGGGGACACCTGGAAGGGACATGGTGGTTGCTGCACCCATGGAAGCCTCCACCCCACCACCCAGGAGGGGACGACGTGGTGGCAGCTACACAGTGATGCCCACTTGGCAGCTCACAGCTGCCTTGGTGTGGGGCAGGGGCAGTGTGGGGTTCTGCTTCCCCCCTCAGCGTGGGCAGCCCCCCCACGCCACCGCCTCTCCCTTGTCTGCAGGCAGCCAGTCGGACGCCTTCCGCAAGGCCTCGGCAGCGGGCTGCAGCCCCTGCGAGCCCAGCCCGGCCGCCACGCCGCTGGGCGAACCGGGCACCCCGGGCACCCGCGCGCCCGCTGACCAGACGCCGGCAACGCCCAAAGGTGGGCACAGGGCTGGCGCTGCCTCCCCCTGCCCAGGGCTGCCGGGTGCATCCCCACTGCAGCCCCCTCGGCTGTGCTGCAGCCCCGCCAGCCCAGCTTGCATGGCTCAGTGCATCCGCGCTGTCCGTCCGCATCCCTCGGCGTATCCCGCCTGCCTGTGCTGTGTCCCACAGCGCATCCCTGCTGCAGCCCCCTCGGCTCTGCTGCAGCCCCCCCAGCTGCCCTTGCATGGCTCAGTGCATCCATGCTGCCCCGTCTGCATCCCTCGGTGTATCCTGCCTGCCTGTGCTGCGCCCCACAGCACATCCCCGCCGTACCTGCTGCTCCGTGCCGCTGCATCCCCGCCGTCTCTGCTGCACCCTCCAGTGCAGCCCCACCGTCATTGCTGTGTCTCTACCGCCTCCAGTGCGTTTTCTAACGCCAGTGCATCCCTGCTGTCTCTGCTGCACCCCATGCCATGCATCCCCCATCTCCAGTGCATTCCCCCTGCTCTGTACGTGCCGGCCCTCCCTGCTGCACCCCCCAGTGCAGCCCTGCTGTCTCTGCTGGGTCTCCCTGTGCGATGCTGCCCAATCTGCGCTGTCCTGCTGTACATCCTTTCCAGGGCTGCTGAATCCCTCTGTATGTCCCTTCTGTCCCACTGCGTCCCCAAGACACCCCAGCCAGCTCTGCTGCTGTCACCGTGTATCCCTGCTGCGTCCCCACTGGCCCCTTGGCATCCTCTGGTGCATCCCATCTTTCCCTTCTGCATCTTCTGAGGGCACCTCTCCCATTCCCTCCACAGCCCTTTCTGCCTCCCTGCCACTCCCCAGGGGATCACCTTGTCCCTCCCTATGTCCCCTGACTCCCCAGTGCATGCCACAATCCCCTCCCTGCCCAGCCACCCCCACCCATCCTTGCAGCGTTCCCCATACTGTGCCCAGGCCAAAGGATTCCAAATCCCCCTGAGCTGCATCCCTGTCCCCGGGTGACCCCCAGCCCTGGACAAGGTTGTCTGTCCCCACTGACTCCTGTCCCCTCCTTTCAGAGTCCCCCAGCCCCAGCGCACAGGAGCCCGGGCCAGCCACGCCCGAGCAGCACTGGCCCTTCCCGGGGCCCGAGGACAAGGCCATCGAGCCCCCTGGGGACGAGCCCAGTCCCAGGCCAGTGTGGACAGCGGGGGGTGATGTCCTGGGGGACCTGGTGACCCTGGAGCCCACCGAGCCCTCCCTGCCACCCGTGGCTGACGAGCCCCAAACTGGGGAAGCCCCCAACCCTGAGAGCCTCATCGACCTGTGGCAGAGCGACGGGGTGACTCCCCCAGCTGCCTGGCCCCTGCCTGCTGCCCCTGTCCCCGAGACACCCCCGGCCATGCTGCCCGAGGAGGGGGCCCTGCTGAGCCTGGATGAGCTGCCTGAGCCCCCTGCCACCTTCTGCGATGCGGAGCAGGAGGATGAGGATGAGGAAGAGGCAGCTGGCGAGGGGGACCCCCAGTCCCAGGATCTGGGCTGCCAGCACACACCCCAGGAAGACACCCCGGGCCGAGAGACACCCCCCATCACCAATGGGGAGATGGCCCCCAAGGATGGGACACCGGGTCGTGGGGAGCAGGTGAGCATCACTTGTGGGGAGGTCAGGGAGTGATGGGGGGCTGGGGGGGTCCTGACAACCTGCCCCCACCCCCAGGCCAGCGAGGGCTACTTCAGCCAGTCCCAGGAGGAGGAGGTGCCCCCCACCGAGGAGCTGTCGGCCAAAGCCCCCCAGCCCGTCTTCTACAACAAGCCCCCAGGTGAGTGAGGACAGTGGGGAGGGGGAGTCTGTCCCTCTCTGGGGCATCCCAAGCCATCCTGACCCCTTCTCCCTGTCCTCCAGAGATCGACATCACATGCTGGGATGCAGACCCTCTGCCCGAGGAAGAGGAGAGCTTTGGGGGGGCCCTGTAAGCCCAGGCCCCGCTGCCGGCACAGGCAGCCCGCCCCGGCCGGCGCGGGGCAC